>JAGPOW010003356.1:6944769-6979672 GCA_030014935.1 Caiman crocodilus | reverse complement strand
CCTTGCCGGGCATTCGAGAGGGCTATGGGCTGGGCTCGACAGGCTAAAGCTTCCTCTGCCCAGCCAGCCACGTCAGGGGCTCGCAGCTGCTCCCTCCCCACGCCGCACATGGGAAGTCCTCCTCCAGCCTGATGAGATAAAGGTCAGGAAGGGCGCGATTTATCTCTGCCCTCAGCTCTGACACAGTTTCTCTCACTGTGTCAGGGGCAGCGGATTTGTAGAAGAGATTTGTACAAAAAGGAACAAAAATATTTCTCTGTAAGTGACACACAGATGTCAACCGCCCCCCCCCCCCCCAAAAAGATCCCGGAACAATGATCTTATCATGTCACTCCACAATGGCAACAAACCCCCTTTGTTCGGGCAGGGATATTAAATACTTGCCTGCGAAAGAAAGCGGCATTCTTATAGGCAGCCCGATCGTTCCAGCCGACTGCGGCGCGAGATAAGGGCTGTCCTGCCGGGTGATACCGGCGCTCGTACTGCTCACCCCGCCTCTGTTGCCTCATTTCTGTTCCCCTGGCACCTGCTCCTCTTGCCCCCTTCTCCCCGTTCCTTTCTCTGCTCTGCCTTGGCCACCTTGTTTCTCTCTGCATGGTGTTGAGCTCGTGGGAGGGAGGCAAATCTGCAGCTGGGTCTGGTGGCCAGCACCCCGTGGACCGAGCTTTTTGCTGAGTGCAGTCTCCGTGTGAAGTGATGCTGGCGCTGTGCTTTGGAGACATCGGGCCCGGTCGGTGGCTGGTACCCACTGGTGTAACTTCCAGGTGCTACAACCATGTCCGCCTGGCTTCACATCGTGGGGAGCCGCTCCCCCCAAGATGAATCTGTTTGGCTGCAGAATAGCTTCCTACATCAAACGGTGGAAGCCCATAACGAAACCGGTTGATACATGGTAGATTAGTCTGTCGGGGAAGATGTGGTGTGGGCCTCTGAGTGTAGGAACAAAGTGACCTTTCCATGCGATCCACCACTAAAGTGCAGCCACCTCAGGGGCAGAGGAAAGCGGCTGCTTTGCAACTCGCAGCAGTGTTGCAGGGCAGTTGCGAAGAGGACGCTAAGGTGAGAAGCCAGCTAAAACAGAGGAGGGAGGCAGACTGGCATCACTGACCTGAGCCGTCGGAGCGGCACTGTGCAGCAGGGGGTTGCGTGCTGCTAAATGATGCGATCCTCGCCATTGCTGACAGTGGAGAGCAAACGCACAGCCGAGCATCCCCGCGAGGCAACCTTTGCAATACGAGGGGCTTCCAGTGTTTCAAGTGTGCAGCTGGGGAACATTTTGCTGGATCCTACTTGCTCTGACCCTTGTACTGTGTCTGTTTCCCACTCGCAGTCTCATTACACTGTGCCAGAAAGTGTGTAGGAGTTTTCTGGGGTTTTAAACTAGTGTTTACCCTAAAAATAAACAGGCTCATAAAACAAGCCTCGGTGACAGGAGATGAATGTCCCTGTTCCCTGCCTTTGGAAGAAAACAAAGCACAGACGTGAAAGAGAAGTCCCCTTGCCACCAACACACAGAGTTTTGCAGAAAGGCAAAGGTGTACGGTCTCCTCCTTCAGTCTAGCTTCTGCCGCGTGGAGGACGCTATCCGCAAGTACGAGGTGTCGGTGGGAAGGTCAGAGCTGCACGTGCCACTCTTTGAGCGTGGAGCCCGGATGGACGTGGCCTTTCAGCTTGTCCGTGGTGTGTTTGTCGCCAAGAGCGAGGCGTGCTGGGCTGGTAGGGTCAGCTGGACCCACCCCAGGGCCCAGGCACGCACCTCCCTAAAGCCTGCTAAAATCAATGTTGTTTAATTTGCAGGGGGAGTTGTTTTGTTCGACTTGCCCCTGAAGCCCACCGGTTTGGTACCTCCACGATGGAGACAACGTGCCCTGAGCTTTCTCCCACCAGGCTTGTTTCCCTCAAAAACCCTCTGAAATTGTTCTGTTTCATTTCCGGCCCAGCAACAGACAGGCGAGGACTGCACATTATCCCTCTGCCAAGGACGTGACCCTGATAAATCCCAACTAAGCCCATAGGAACTTCTGCTCAAGAAGGAATTTCCTCTTGGATCTGAAAGAGAAATTCAGAGTTGGCCCAAATCCCCCACCCTGGGCTTTCCCAGGGCTGGGAGCAAGTAGCCCAAGGGAAGGGACAAGAGGATGAGGATGGAGGTGGCCATGACAGGAAGGCATGGAAGTGGCTGGATGGGTGTATCGTGGGGAAGAGCTAAAGGAACAAACGGCTTGTGGTCTGACGGCCGGGCTGGCCCAGTGCCTTAGAGATAGATCCATGTCCCAATATTAACCCTGGAGCTGTGGGGCCAAGTCTTACTCCTCGTACCCAGGTCTTGCCCTCCTCCACCCCAGCATGCACAGGCCCCTGCTCTCAGGGTGACACCGTGCACTGTGGCAGGGGTCTTGCCTGTTAAAGGTGCAAGGAAAGCTCACCATTGTGCGAGCAATCTGGAAGCATTTGCGGCTAAAGGGAAAGAAACCCATAGCAGCGCAGCAGAGCATTTCTATTCTGCTCGGGGAACAAAGCCCAGAGAAGCACATTGAGTTAAACTTTCAACCAATACTCCTTTATCTTTCCATAGATTATCAGTGGGGACTTGGCTGCATGCAAAGGAGAGAGACCTTCCCAGCCACTGCATTCACGAGTGCACGTACACACACTCGCATACGCTCATAACCTCCCCCAACGCGCGCACACAATGCATGCTTGCAGGCACATACATAGAGTTACATGCCTAAAGCACACAGCACGTTGCAATAAGCTGCTTGTAGCAGAAAACAGTCACAGCCTCTATAGGAAATAATTTAGGATGAGCAGCCAGGAAAGGATATAAGAGCAGACGTGTCATAGAATTACAAAATCATAGAAAATGAGGGCTGGAAGGGACCTCGGGAGGTCACATCTAGTCCAACCCCCTGCTCCTAGCAGGACCAGCCCCAGCGATGGCATCTCAGCCAAGGCTTTGTCTGCCCAAGTCTGAGGATGGAGGCTCTACTACCTGTCTGGGTAACCTGTCCCAGTGCTTTACTCCCCTCCTTGTGGAAATGTTTTTCCTAATATCCATCCTAAACCTTCCTTGCTGCCACTGGAGCCCATTGCTCCTTGTCCTGCCGTCTGCCCCCGCTGAGACCAGCCTGGCTCCATCCTCTGTGCAACCCCCGGCAGGGAGGTGAAGGCTGCTATTCAATCCCCCTCGGTCTCCTCTTCTCCAGACTAAATAAGCCCAGTTCCCTCAGCCTCTCCTAATAAACCTCCTCGTGTCTTCATGTCTCCTAAATAAAGCTGTCCCCTGGGGTGGCAGGGAGTCTCGCAGGGTCTCAGGTCTCATCATGTGCCGCGTTATTTATGGCCAGCAATAGAGCGGAGCCGGGCAGGATGTTAATTAAGCACGTCCTGGGATTAATCACGTGCTGGCAGGAGCCAGCAGACAGTGGTATCCCTTGCGGTTCTTCCCTGCTCTGCTGCCCACGCTGTGACACCTCTGTCTTGAGGAAACGCTGTCAGTTATGTGAGGCACGTTATTTTTGGAGGAGCTGTGGCCAGCAGCAAGGGACCTGGCTCGCTGCCTTATGCTAATGATAGAAAATCCTTGCATCAGAAGAGCTTCCTAATCGTGGGCATTGGGATCTGGGGTAAAAGGGAAGTGCCTGCATGCCAGCTGGGATCACTGGGCTCCAGGACCAGCATAAAACACGTGAGTTATACCAAGAACGCACTTGTACACCTTCTCATTGATTTCTCCCCCAGTCCAATGGGAAGATGATCTGTGCGGCAGCAGTCGCATGCTACTGCTGGGCAAACAGTACGAGAGATGAGGGTCACTCATGGGGTTGAGAATTGGGCTCCCAACCAGACTTGGACTTCTTGAGGTTGAGTGGCTTCCAGAGCCTCCGCGGGCATTTCCTGTCAACTAGTGAAGTCACGAGAGTGACACCCGTTGACACCAGCTGAGGACCTGGAGTTTTAGTTTTACTTTGAACTATTGTACGTTTCCTCGACCGTGTTATTAAAACACAGACTGACAGATGTTATCAGAGACTGCTTTGCTGTATACCACGGGGAAAACCAGCAACAGCAAAGAGTGGTTACCCCAGCAGCATTTAGAAAGGTGATCAGGTGGGAGATATCTGGAGTTTCTCTGGACATGCAGGATCTTCCACTGGAAGAATTTGGTAGACCGTAGCTTGGTTTTTTCACTCCCACGTGTAGTTTTCCACTATAGACTGTCAACTGTGCCGGCAGGAACGGAGATAAGATATGTTGGCTGTGGGAAGGTAACTCTCGCCCTGAGACTGGCTTGTAATATCATAGATTCATAGTAGGTCGGGTCGGAAGGGACCTAGGCAGATCAAGTCCGACCCCCTGCCATGGGCAGGAGTGAATATTGGGCTCATATGACCCCTGGTAGGTAATTATCGAGCCTCATCTTAGAAACCCCCAAGGTAGGAGCCAGCACCACTTTCTTTGGAAGTTGGTTCCAGAAGTGCTTTGCTGTAACATCCCGGTCCAGGTCCTCTGATGGTGTGGAGTAGCTACACTGACTTCCACGGCTGAGCCTTCCTTTGGTGGAAAAAATTCATCTTCTCAGAGAAAGTTTAGCGGCCGCTTGCTGACCGAGATCCTGGGTGCGGATGCGGAGAGGCATTCTCCTGGAGGCCCAGGACAGGCGTCTCTGTTCAGCGTTACACCGCGAGCTAAGAGGTGCTGACAGTTCGGGACTGTTTGTTTAATGCAGAGGGCTCCATTCATGCGTTAATGGACTCGGTGTGCGCGGATTTGGCGCTCTCTCTTCTCCACTCCAGAAACCAGTTTAATATTGTAAACAGTGGCAGGGCCTCCTTCCTCGCTCTGGGAGACTTCACAAGCGGCCTCGGGGTGGATTAATAGCATGACAACTTGGGAGAGGCTAAGAAATATGGCCCCGACCTTTCAGGCTCTCCACATACAACGGCCCTGTTGTGCGAGCAGAGAGCGGCCGCAGCAAACTGCAGCTTCCTAGCGAGTGAGCCTGAGCCGCAGCCCGGCAGCAAGCAGGCTGCCAGCTCCAGCCCCGCCGGGGCCTGCCACGAAGAGAACGTAACTCCTTTTAAGTGCAGAGGGACTGCAAAAACTTCCACTAATGGCTGCTTCCATTTATGGGGATGGCATCCTCCGAACCAAGGCACAGCATCCATCCGGCGCTGGCCGCTCCAATGCTTTCTGTGGAAGCAGCCAGACAGACAGCCCTGCTCCATCTGAAGAAAGCTCAGCTGCGTCAAGGTGCCCTGCTTGTTTGATGTCAGCCTGTCTTGGCACTGAGAGCCGGTGCTTTTCCCTGAGCATTTGGAAAGCTGCTGTTTCCAAAGCAAAACCCTTTACATGGAGGGTTTCCAGGGCTGGTGGGAGGCGTTAGATGCCGTGTGCAGTCCCCTGTACGGCAAGATGTTAAAGTTTGGTTTCAAACACCCTGGTACGTCGGAAGGTTTGCATCTGCCCTTTTCTCTGGTTGTGCACGAGAAACTGCCTCACCTGTGTGTTCAGCACTGACCCTCTCTCTAGGATGCTCTGGGGCAGTCTCAAGGGCTCTGTCTCCTGATCATCAGCTCCTACCATCTCTCTGGGGAAGTCTGCTGTAATGCAAGAACCCTAGGGATAGCAGGTGGTTACCCACCCTTCCTGCCCAGCTCTGTTTGCTACCTCCAAACTACCTTGAGCTGAGAGAGGATTGTACTGCACCGTATTTTTCTCCTGACCCAATAGCTACTTGCCCAAACAATTCATTTGCCACTCCAGACAGTTGCCCTGCATTTCTGCAGGTACCTAACCCCCTCTCTGGTTTCACAGGCCAGGGCTTTCCTCTTCCATTAACTCCAGCTGGCATTTCACTTCACGATACATTACACAAAGACGAATTGGTTCTTGTCTCATTGCATCATGTCGTGCTGTGGAGTCAGGCGGAAAGCACGGCGTTCCCTTCGGTTTTGATTCCACGGTCCCATACCAGGAGGCGAGGACATGTAATCAGAGCCCCCATTATTACATGGTGTCCAGCACTGCCGGCGCCCACCCACCACATGCTTCACTACAGGCAGTCACTTGGCAATTAAGGGTAAGACTCTTGCTCTGAATAAAAATGTTGCCTCTTATTCCAGACAGCACCTTGTAAACAATCTTATTTTTTATAAAAGACAGAAACTATGATCTGATCTGAACTCTGTCATCTTGAGTTCTAGTGACTGAATGCCCTAGGACTTTGGCCAAATGTCTTGTTCTCCCTGTCCCATCTCAGCTCTAACATGGAAACACTGGGTGCATCTACATGCGCATTAATGCACTGTGCTTACTGTAATAACAGGTCCGAACTCAATGAGCAGTCACAGGTGCTACTGTGCAGTAGTGCAGTGCGTGGCAATTCTACTGCGCATTAGCACGGCTTTTTCTGTGACATGCTGATGCATAGTAGATTTAGTCTACTGCACATTTAGCATCTCATGTAGATGTGCCTACTGATGCTTATTTTATTCCCTGTTGAGATGCTTCATGCTTTAAAGTTGCTGAAGAAATACACACAGAGAAGATTTATGCCACATGAAATGCCTGCTTGTTTCAAGTTAGCCTGCTGGCTAGCGGAAATAAATTTCTCCACCAAACTAAGGAGCAACGCCAGCACAGAATAGGCACAGGCACACACATCTATCTAGAAGCATTTCCTTTGGATTTGCCTAAACCATTTCCATTGGTTTCCCTAAACCAACATCATCACTATTAAATCCAGGCATGTGCAACACTGGGGTTGTACTAATTATGTTTCAAAAAAGAAAAAAAAATCTTCCTGCTTTCTGATGCTATTTTGGAAGTCCATTGTCTGAGGCTGCATTATTTTTCATAACAGTCAAAACAAGCGAGATGATAATTCAAGTGGAGTCATATGGACATTGTATAAGAACAAAACCAATATACTCAGTTGGACAATGTCCCTGTCTGCTGTCTTCTCCCGTAGCATTTGGAGTGCACTTAATCTTTAAGATCTGATCTTTCTCCCTGCCTCACTGTGACATCTTCCCCCTTCACGGGCATCTTCTCTCATTTCTCAGACATTTCTTTGCTCCTAGTTGGATGTTCTTATGACATTTCCAGCTTCAGAATAAATAATTTGATTTGAAGGTTGGACATATCATATTGTTTACACTGCTGCTGATGTTAGAAAGACACCATTACGGGACGGATAGCTGTATCCTGCCTGACAAAACCATCATTTATTTCCAGAAATCTGCCTCGTTGCTTGTGTGTACTAACTCCTGCCCTGCTGGCGCTGAGCTAAGGTTGGTGCCTGTGGCCACGGATGCTGGATGTCTATATTCAGAGGAAAGGACAGCGGTCAGGCACCGCTACTGCAAGTCACAAAATCAAAAGGAATTATTTTTAGATGAAAAGTTATTTTTTAGCAGGGATCCTGTTGTCTGACTGGCACACTTCACCCACTGCCTTATGTTAGTTATTATAATAGATTGATTCATTGATTGGTAGGGGCTGGAAGGGAACTTGTAGATCATCAGGGCCAGTCCCCCCGCACTAGGCAGGAAAAGACAACTGGGGTCAAGTGACCCCAGCAAGGTGACTGTCCAGTCTCCTCTTGAAGATTTCCAGGGTAGATGATCGCACCACCTCTGGAGGGAGTTTATTCCACAGTCTGAACACCCTGACTCTGAAGGAGTTTTACCTTCACAGTCCCATATATACATACATATACATACATACACATATATGTGTGTGTGTATGTATATGTGTATGTATATATATATGTGTGTGTATATATACATATAAGGGTGATGCATGACCAAGAGTTGATTGCCTATGTTTTTTGACACCACCACATAAATATTGTCCATTATTAACCATTCCTTTATTCCTCAGGATGAATGTTCCTACTGCAACCACAGAACTGAAGAGATTTTCCCTATATGTGGAAGGAATGAAGGAAGGAGATCTGATCTAAAAGAATCAAATTAAAAGGGAAAAAAAACAGGTTTGCAAATAGCTCAGCCAGATGAGAAAGCAATATTTGGCAGAACAGGTGCATTATTGCTGGGGGGTAGGTGTCTAAATACCAAGTTGAACAACACAGAGCTAAGCCTAATCTAACCCAAATCTCCCCAAATGAGATCAAAGCTCCTCTGGACAGGCTTATGTACCCTATCCAGACAGCCGAGATAGTCATACCTGTGTCCTCTTAAACCAGATTGGACTATTTAAATTGCTAACCCTTTTTTTGCCTGGCAGTTGATGTAAGGGTCAGCAGTGAGAGTGAGAGTGGATGCTTGTGATACCGATCACTGTATTGGGAGATTGCGTCTTCTTTGCTGAATCTGCAGCCTCTCTCCCTCTAGGCTGAGCCCTCTTGGCAGGCTTGATGAAATGGACCGAAACCACGGCAGTAAAAATGGATCGAAACCCGCCAGGCCAGGCCATGAACAAAACACCCTTTGTTTGCACCTTGAAACCAGGACTCTGGAACTAAGCAGTTCCCTTTTGGTGTTTTAATTTAACCAAAGGGCTGCAGCATCTACTGCCTCTGCGCTGCAGGTTGCACAAAGGTCTGACGAGGGGAGAATTTGTGACCTCACGGCACGAATGTCTCTGGAGGAGAGCAGCCTGGAAGTACCTGAACTGCTTTCCAGCTGCAGTGCAGGCTTCTCTGCATCTTGGCATGTCCCTGCACTCATCAGGGGGTTGGGGGGGAATCTCTCCTGCAGGGATTCCAGCCAAGCACCTGCCATCTCAAAAGCAGCGGTGTTAATGCCTGTGCTTGTCAGGCAAAGGAGAAATCTGATCCACCTCCAGGCAGTGGGGAGATAAGCCTGCTGCCCCCGTACTGCGATGCCTTGCATGGGTGTGGAGACTTTCACAGAGCATCAGAATAACCATCTAGCCATACAACTGCCCCACTGGCATGCTGGGCAAACTTGCTGAGAACTTTTCCCCAGCTATTCAGTGGGTCTAATAAAAGAGATCACATTTACCCAAAGAACCTTAGACCAACATAGCTACAACCAAAACCCAGCGTTACTTTGCTGTACATTTCTGCAGCACAGTTGTGTGTCTGATCTGGGATTGTATAGCAAATATGCTATTTTAGTTATGTGACATGCATATTTTGGCTGGCCTGGTACTCAGGAGATATGGCCATTGGCATGTGGGCTGGCACATCTCATTCCTCTGTGCTCTGGCATCTCTGTAAGATGGGGAAGAGAAGGTTTCCCTCGTCTGCTGAGTACTTTGAGAGCTACTGATGGTAGCTACTTGCTACAGCAGGTGCTGTAGAAGAGGCAATATTATCTATCATGTCCTCTTCTGAGCAATTGTTCCTGAATGTTTTTAACCCGTTGAGTTGCTCGGGGCTTTTTGATAAAGGCTCGTGCGTTCTTAGTATCAGTGTTGCAGAAGCCCCTCGAGGCCCAATTAAGATCAGAGCCCTGTTATGCTAGGCCCAGTACAAACACATAGTGAAAGATGTATCCTGCCCCAAACCTGGACAGATTAGGGCTAGCAGGGAAAAGAGGAGCCCAGAGAAGGGGAGTGACTTGTCTAGTGCCACCCAGTCAGCCAAGAGCAGAGGCAAGTACAACTACCTGCGAGGCCAAGCAGCCGTTTGTCAGGCTCTCTGGATGCGTTTGCACACATCTGTCTGACACAACAGTAAACACCTGGGTATCTTGAAGAAGCAAATACAGGGATGAATGGGTTTCTTTTACTCCTTCTCATTATGTCGTAGTGCTCAGTAAACACTTCCTTTCAGTGTTTTGCTCCCAGGGGAAATTCTCCAGCATTTTGCACAGGAGATGTAGACACAAAAGCCATCAAGTGATAATAGTCTGGAGTGTTCCTCTCTCACACTACATTAAAGGAAATTACCTCTCAATTTCTTTCTGAAAGCCTTTGCTCGCTCTCGTTACCATGTACCTGACAGGTGGCGGCAAACAGATGCTCCTGGAGGGGCTCTGACAGCTGTCAGTTGTATGCACCTCATTACACACCTCTCTTTGCAACCTACGACTTTCCTTCTCCCTTCAGCAAAAAAATGTTAAAATCCAACAAAACAAAACATTAAAATCCCCAAGAGGCTGGAGGAAAGGTTTAAACCGTTGCATAGGCCTCATAAAGAAGCACTGTTGGTCTGAATTAGCTGGATTGCACAACAGAAGCTCTTGTGGCATTTGTGCTGACAGCAAATAACTCCACAACTTGGACGCTGAGAATCTCTGTTCTGCTCCTAGCTATGCCAGTACCTTGCTTTGTGACACTGGGCAAACTGTGCCTCAGTTTCTCCACCTCAAGGTACTGATGGTTTCTGTATTCAGTCCATATGGTCCTCAGTAGTGTTAGTGATCATGAAGCCTAGAGAGAGACTGCATTCCCCATGTTTCTTTCCTCTCCAGCTCCCTGTTTGCCCAGGGTTATTTGAGAGCATGTGTTGTAACCAGATGTGCAGGGTCCTCCGTTGAGATTCATGTCCATCAGTGGCTTAGCTGAAATCACACAAAACTCATTTCACTCGTGCTTCAGGCTGGACTCCAGCAACTCTCCCTGCCTGCGAAATAAAAGAATGAATTGTTTCCACCTGCTATATGGACACAAAGCACACACACACACACAGTGCACACCCCAAATGTTTAGGCACTGCTGTGGATTTATAAGCTCACTTTATATTCACTGCAAGTTTCTATCATTTTGAATGTTTAGCTTAACTTACAAACACTTTTGGAGGAAACGAAAAATACAGAGATGTGTGTACAGAATGCACTTACAGGCTCAGAGAGCACCCTGAAATGTCTCTGCCAGTGCTTCTTAAACAGAGTTGTCCAGAGCTTGCTCAATTATTCTGTTCTGATGTGAAAATCGCCAACCTGGACACATGAGTGAAGGTACAGCCCCTTGGATCAAAGATCTTGGCCAGCTGTCCTTTAACATCATGCCCTGTGCAAACAGAGGTGTTAACAGCCTTGTCCTGGCTGCATTTAAAGTCTGGTAATAATATTCCGCCTCCCTGCGCTCCTTCTGCGAGTTCAGCTGGATTTGATATCCCCTTCACTTCCGGCGCTACGCTGCTCCACAGCATTGCAGCAGGCAGCTCCATCCTGCTGCAGAGGTGGCTGTTTGCAGGGGCCAGCAAAACAGCCCCTGCACCGATTCTGCAAAGCATGTCGGGTCCTCTCCGGAGGGAAGGCGCTTCTTACGGGCAGGGAGTTATTTTTATTATTGCTAATAATATATTTCTTTGACACAGAGCCTCTGTTTTCTGCATACATGTCCATTTCCTGCCTTGCTCCTCTACGGTAGCTTTTTTCCACCCTTCATTGCAAACAAACATGATTTGTAAAGAAATGCTATCAACCCAAAGAGGAACAGAAGGCATCAGAAAAACCCCTCTTCCTCCTCGCCCCAGCTGGTGACTAGTTGGCAGCCTCCTGGTAGATTGCCAGGCAAATGGTGCCCTTGCAAGGTCAAGAGTAGGCTTCTTTGGTGAACAGCTCCCGGGGACAAGCTTCGGGCAGCTCGTGCCAGCCTGGCAAGGACGGGTAGTTTGACTGTCATGTCCGAGAGGCTTGTTGCATAACCCGTTTGGAGCAGTGTCACTCCCGAGGCTGGGTAGTTGCCTGCCTAGGCTTTCCTCTGCATTCTTCCCTAAGGCTGTCCCGACATGGGAGCAGCAGGAGGTCCCCCTCAAAAGGTCGGTAGATTCCCCCCGGGATCTGCAGTAGCCCAGAGCTATCTGGCCTTTTAGGTGCTTCATCTGTCTCCCCTAAGGAGCATTTTGTATGCTCCCCCAATGGAGAAGAGAGTATGTGTGGTGGTGGCAGAAAGCTGGGTTGCTCCCCTTCAGTTCTTCGGGCTGGACATACAGCAAGAAGGGTCGTATTAGCTATCATTGTATCATTATCATTCTTTCATTGCATTGTTCATTCATTTCATTCCTTCTGCCTGGAAGCCCATGACCAAACCCCGGTTCCACGGAAATCCGTGGGAGTTTTGCTGTTCCCCTGGAGGGGGCTGGGATCTCAAGAAAACGAAATGGAGGGGGAATGTTATCCAAAGTAGCTCGTGGTCTTGCTCAGGGGCTTGTGCGCTGTCCAGGTTTGGGGTCTGGATTCCCTTAGAGGGAGGTTTCATTCCATCTCCATGGATTTGCTTATCACTCCAGATAGGCTTGAGCAGAGTCAGTGGGGGATTTTGGATCCGGCTCTGTTCCTGCCCTGTGCGACTGGGCAGGGGATGAGGGGCCGTGATATACAGGTGCCTCCTGCTGCAAGTCAGCTGAACTCCTTTGATGGAGAACGTCCTCCCTTCCCCTTCCTCCCTCTGATATTGCCTCAGAAGGAAAAGTATGTAGGTTTCTCTGGAGCATTGCTATCAGCTCAGCTCGCAGCCCCCGGATGCCTGATGCTGGGCATTGGCCCACCTCATCCACTCCTCGAACTTCACACAGATCCTTATCGCCAGTGGAGCAGCTCCGTGAACCTGGATGGGTCCCAGCGGCTCAACACTGAGGCCTGTGGAGATCTGGGATCAAAATGGGGTGATCTCCAAAATAGAGAGGCCAAATCCTGTTCCCTGTAACGCAGGGGTTGCTCACTGGCTTCCCTCTCACTTGCCCTGGCAGTTACAGGCCAGAATCTGACTTCCATCAAACAGAAAGCAGCATGCCGGACCCAGCAGCAGTGTGGCCACCCCGCCGTGTCAAAAATCATGAGATGTGCTCTTAAAAATCAAGAGATTTAGAAGGTAAATCGTGAGATGCTGTTTCTGAAGTGTGTGTGCGTGGTTCCCGGGACAAAGGCAGCGGGCACAGAGCCCCAGCCTGCAGTGGGCAGCCCGTCTCTGCCCCATGCACAAATCCAAGGGGCACATTCCCGCCCCGTGTGCTGCCCATTGTTAATTTGACTTGGAAATCGGGAGTCACGTAATTTTTTCATGTGTTGGCATTACTGCAGCAGGGCCAGGGACTCCACTGTGCAAGAGGCTGTGTGGGCACAGAACAAAAAGATGGTGCCTAATGTAGAAGAGAAGCAAGGCTGACAGCATGTAGACCAACACACGCTTCCTTCTCACAAAGACAAGCTCCGACATCTGTGGCTGCTCTCGCTGAGTTCAGTGCAGCTGCCGCACATCCCTGAACCATCTCTTCTCTGCCTGCATCCAGCTCGCTGCACTGCTTTGGGATGCCCAGTGTATAAAGCTTTAGAAAAAGCCAAATGCTGCTTTGATTCTGTATCCCGGGCCCTGAAGCATTAACTAAGCCGGTGTGTAATTCACTGAGAGATGAAGGTCTTCAAGCCATGAAGTGGGAGGCCAGGAAATGAAATCCAGCGTGTGCTTTCCAAGGGAATGCAGGCAGCCTGAGATAGCAAGGCTTTCACATTACTTTTGCCTCCTTGGGTTGCTGTCTCTCTGAATAATAGTGCTGGCATGTGCTCACCCAGTGCCTGATTTCTCAGCTAATAAGTCAGCATCCTGGCAGCCACAGCAGGCTGATGGCAACCTTAACACGCGAGGCTCCTTGCATCTCGCGCAAGCTCGTGCTGGGTTTGCACAGGCAGAAAGATCTTGTGGGTCCATGCTAAGGAGGGGATGCAGACAGGCAGCGGTGGCAGTGGGAGGAAGGCCACTCTGAGGCCAGCTGTCAGGAAGGGGGAGTGGAAAGGGGAAGCAGCTTTGGCTACAAAGATCAGAGACCGTGGGAATCCCAGGTCACTGGGGCCGCGGAGTTGGCATGAACCGGGTGGGTCTGGAAGCTGTAAAAAGCCCTTCTTGTTGTTCCTTGATTTCAAGGAAAGTTCAGGGAGGGGTAGCACAGAGTTATTTCACAGCCCTTCCCTCTGGCAAATAAATGACAGAGAAACATCCCAAACATCTGCAGATCCATGAACCCAGAGAAGATAATAGTCGTTAGCATAACTGCATTCGCCATGACCAGGGGCATGATTCCAAACCTGGCAAAGTTCATCGAAAGACTGGCGATGATTTTATTGGGCTTTGGATCTAGGCCTAGACGTGCTGCAGGAAAGTGGATGTCAGTGTGTCTCCTAGGGCTGCCTGGCCTGCACGTCCCTCCTGCGACAGATATTGCTGATTAATATCATTGCTTTTCCATCATCCGGGCTCGCACCTGGAAATACCTCTGCTCTGCTCTCTGCAGAGAGACGCAAACACCCGACATCGGTTGCCAAAGGAGCGCTTGCTTTTATAAGGCATGATGCCACGTCCTGAAACTGCCCCCTGCCCTTTGCCCCACGTACACCATAGAAAACGCTGACGACGTTTGTTATTTATGCAGAGGAGAAGCCTGGGAGCGATGCGGGCTCGGATGCACTCACACCGCCGAGGGATTCTTATTAGCAACTCGCCTAGCTCTTAGGTGGGTTTCTCCACCTATTTTTCCTCCTCTTCCACCTCCTCAATTCTCACCTTCTCCTTGAATTCTACTAGTTTCTTCTTTGGTCTCATCTTTTTCTCTGTTCAGGTCATTTTCTCATCTTTAACTTTTTACTTCTAACGCACTTCACTCTGCTTCCTTGTCTCCTGTCTTCAGCGATGGCTCTCACTGTCCCTTCTTCTCTGGAGAGCTGATCCCAGGAGCTGATCCACCGCCAAGGAGGTGGTCCGACTGGCTTTAAACCTCAGTTTCAGTGTCTCCCTAAGTCTTCCTCTTCTAAGCAGTCCCACCAGGACACCTCTTCCTGCCACTCCCCCTTGCCACATCCAAAGGCAGTTTCCAAGTTCTCAGTTCCCAGAGTCTCCATAATCTTCAGGTCTCCGTATTGTGCTTGTTCAAGAGACAGCAGGCGGGAAAGAAAAGACGTGCTCTGCAGCAGAGCGGGGCTCACACCTGAGTCTTTGGTTTGCTGGTTGAAACAAGGAAAAAAGAGCTCCAAAACATCCTTTTCCTTTGTCCCCTTTTCCTTTGCTCCAATTTCACCTGGAAGGAAAAGCCGGGCAAAAAATAATGTTGAGCTCCAGGAAACATTTTGGCTGAATAAATGGCTGCCCACTTTTTCTCTCCACCTCCCTCCTGTGCCCCTGAAGAGCACTAACGCCACTGGCCCGGATCCTGGGTGAAGGCTCGGAGGCTATGTAAAATGGTAATACTTAAACAAAACGCAGACCCCACGTAAGATGGACGGCGCTCAAGCAAAACGGCTGTACGTTCAGATGCTTCTCCACCCCTTGTCTGAAGTAGACCCCTTGAGCCTGCTGCACAGGGCTGGACGGTTTGCAAGGCAAAATTTCCCTTGCAATATTTTGGCATTTCTGCTTCTGGTGCCAGCTCCAAGCAGGAAGCACGGAGATGCCTGAGAGCGAACAAGGGGGAACAAGGCACTGAAGTTCTTGAAACCTCAAAGTAGTTTTGCTGAGCAGCTGGTTTCAAGCTTCAGCTCTGCTGTTATGTTATCCTGACCATGCTGTCTCTCTCAACCCAAGGCTTGCTTCCTATTACCTCCAGATTCCCCTTGGCTAATCTCCTTGGCCAGTTTACCAACTCTGCTCTTCTTTCATTGAAGTCATTGGGAGCCGAGCCAGGATTTGGCTGACTGACAAGACATGACCCGGCCCCGCTCCCTTCGGGGGAGTTTAGCCGGAGTCAGGAGTGTGCAAGCACTTTGGGATTTGCTTCAGCATTGGCCTTGCTCCTCCCGTGCCTTTCACCTGTCACCTTGTCTGTAAATCCCCACTCAGGAGCATCTCGGTGTTGTGTCTTTGTGCGGGTCCCTGATTGTCCTGAGAAATCAGAGCAATAATAAATAACAGTCTCAGTCATGGTAATAAATATGTTGCATGGAGGCCTTTTGTTTCCTCTTTGCATTCTTCAAGGGAGACAGCTGGGCACCAAAGGGTGGAGGCCCTGGCGCATTAAAGTGCATAACCTGTCTGTGAACCAAGCAAGTTCAGAGCCCAGAAGTCCTAGTTCCAGCTCTCAGACCCCAAGGGCATGAGCACTGTACAAAGACGTGGGGATAGCACACCCAGAAGTGCCTAAATGACACAGGAACACACACATGCCACCTGAAACCCACCTGAGGTTTTGCTCTGTACTTTGGAAAGTCTCATATAAATTGATTCTCAGCTGGGTGGTCTCCTGCAGCAGAAACACTCTGTTTCTGGTCTGCAAATCCCTTGGGATAGTGAGGAAGCAAATATTTTGGGATAAGAAAGCAAACCCTGACTCAAAGCACGGAGGAGTTAGAAAGTTCTATCTATCTATCTATCTATCTATCTATCTATCTATCTATCTATCTCCCAGGAGCAATTGCCCTGGGAGAAAATAAAGGGACAACATTTGTGAGGATGCTGAATGGGAAGGCAGGAAGGAGGAAGGAAAGCTCCTTCCTTTTGATTCCATCAAAAGCCCCTGTGAAAACAAATGACTTTCCAGAGGTCCGATCCTGAAAGGGCCTGGACCCTCATGTATTTCAAGCAGAGCTCAGACCCTGTCAGGATTGCGCTCCGGGAGGTTGGAAGATGAGCTGGACGCATCCTGATCGCAGAGAGGTTGCTAATGCTCTGCCTGTGTGAGGGAGGCACTCTGGAAAGGAAGCACTGTTTATGTCATTTTATATTTAATGGATGTAGTCGGATCTAGTCCTTTCCATTATGTGTGGCAGAGAATGGGGCTTTTTCAATTTCCTTTGATCTCCAGAAGGCTTGATAATAGATTTTGTACCTTCAAAAAAAAATTAGTTAGAAGAAGAAAAATAGGAAGAAAAATATGTTTGCAGCAACCTACATGCACAACTCTCTCAGTGGAGAAGAAACCTCAGCTTTGCTAATCTTACCCACTGCCAAAACCACTGCAACAATTTTTAGAGGAATAAATTGCTCTCAAACAGTTGCTTCCACGATACATGTCGGAGCCTCATAAAAATATATCAACTGCTTGCAAGTAGGTCAGGCTGGCTGTGGAGAAATGGCAAAATACTTATTCTAAAGTGGAAGGGAATTAAAACCGAGTGTATTGCTCACTAAATAATCATGAAACATTTGTTACTGGCCTGTGAATGGGATTTAGTACGCATTTTGCACAGCTTTATGACACATCAGAGCCCAATAAGGAGCTGGCAAGGTGATGGGATGGCTGTATTTATGGGAGATTTGATGGCACCGTCATAAAGATTTGCTAAAGAAGAATTATGGGGATGCGGGTCCTGAAGCGCAGAAAGTTAAAGCATTTCTTTTCCTAGCTTTCTTGGTCCTTGTTTATGGGGGAGGTGGGGGTGAGATGCTGATTTGAGCTCCATTCATTTTTCAGAGGAAATGCCAACATCACTAGTGGCAGCCACTTAGCTTGGTGATTTTGGCAGCAGTGGCCTGGGTCTTGGAAGTCAGGACTATGCAGGTCGCAGGGCCAGGGTGACACCAGGCCTCTGAGGATGACTAGCCCAGGAAGTCTCCCTGAATCCAGGACTCGCTGTCTTTGCTGAGCAGCTGCGGGGAGCAGCATAAGGTGTGGACGTGGTGCACGTATTAACACGGCCGTGCGAGTGACTGCCCACATTCACTGGGGTTGCAAAGCCAGCCAAAATGTTCTGGACCCAGCCCCATGCTCTCTGCACTGGCTCCAGAGCAGAGTGGGGCCCTGTTGTTTGCATCTGAAATCTATTTTTGACACAGAGCGAGGCCTGCGTGGAACAAAAGGTCCCCTTGGCATTTGCCAGCACGGTGCCTTTTATGATGCTGTTTGCCGCGCATCAGCAAGTGTTTGATTTCCTTATCTTGTGGAAGTTTAATTTGCTGAGGAAATCCCGTCTCCTGCTGCCTGCCTGGCATCTGCATGACCTCATGCAGAGCTCTGGAGTCATTAAGGGAGGAAGTCTCTCCAAGGCAGCTATGTTACCATGCGTCAGACAAGCGGGCAACCAAGGGTCCGTGGAAAATAATGCCACAGGGGAATAAATCAGAGTATTTCAGGTTACTATGTTACTCAGGACAAACATTTTAATTGGTGCCCAAAATAGTAGGGCCATTCTGACAAATGGGCAATTTATAGCCACCTTAAACTATGCTCTGAAGATGCTGCCTTTGATCACAGGGAACAGAGTAAGGTTTAAAGACATCACACAAAGCCTTCCCCTAAAAGGCCTCTCTGCTGGATTCAGACATGGCTGAAGTCATTAGGAGGCAGCCTGATAATCCAGTCTGCCCTCCTGCACAGCGCAGGCTGGGAGATTTCACACCGAGACTCCCAGGTGAAACCCAGTATCTGGTGGCTAAGTTAGAAAATATCTTTTAGGACATCCAGTCTTGGTTCAAACTTTAGAAGGGTGGAGAAACCACCACACCTACGGGTAATCTGTCCCCTGGGTTAATTATCCTCCCTGTTCAAAAACTTGCATTGTGTTTCCTATTTGAAATTGTCTGACTTCAGCTTCTAGCCCCTGGCTCTTCCTCTGCCTTTGTCTGCTTGTTTAAATAGCTCTTAATAGCTATCAGCGATCTTGTCCCCAGGCATGTTCCTGAAGGCTGGGATAAAATCTCCTCCATAGATAGAGTCAGAGCCTGACTGCAGAGCAGCGCAAGCCCGGTGACTTGCCTTTTCAGGCTGATGGAGACACTGCTTAGTTTCTCTCTGTGCTCCAGAAGAAGCTGGATCTAGACTCAAGAGCACTGAGCACCCAGCACCCCACCTTCAGGCAAAGCAAGCAGCAGGTGCTCAGCACCCCCGAGGATCAGGCTCATTCACCTACTGGTGTGAGGTTAATGAATACTGGTCCAATACTTTGAAGATGCAAAGCAGCAGGTACCTGCAGGGGGGCTGACTTTATCCCACATCTCATTTCAGCAGGGGCCTGAGATGGAAATATTTAAATCATGCAGGAAGATATTCTTAATAAAGCATTTGTCACTGCCTCTCCGGTCCAGCTGGAATCAGGACGCTGCCCCGATCAAGCTTTACACCCATGATGCCACCTCCAGCCAGTTGTCCACATTGCCTCCTATACATTTGGTCTTCATGTGCTCTTCCTCTGACTCGTGCTAAATTTTCCATAGCCCTTCTCCAAATATTAGTTCAGGCTTAGTCAATAATTTCCTTTTCCCTGACAGCAAATGCTCGCTGTTCAACTTAGAGCTCCTTTGCTTTGAACATGCATTTTACAAGGCAGAAATGAGTTACAGATTAATTCAGGACTATTTAAGCACCTGTTAAGCAGAGCTCAGCGTGAACATGCCTTGAATATAAAGCTGTGGATTCATTTCACACTGTATCCAGAAACTTGTTTAATGTAACACTGAGCAAATGTCATTTGGCCTGAAGGGCTTTTTCTTTCTTTTTACAGTTCCTGGAGAAATAAAAGGGTACTATCCAGTACAGGACTTGTCACGTCTCAGCTATTCCTCTTTATACAGTCTGGGTGACAGCGACCTCATTATGAACTGGGCACGCAATGTCTTTTATTTGCCCTGTGCACAGGCCAGACTTTTGGCTTCTGTGATCAAGTAGAAATGAACTTCTTGTGAATATATATATTTTAGGAAAACATCCATCCCCATAGGTACCTGCAATGACAGATGGCTAATGAGCTTCCCTAAAATGTACTGGCCTCCTTCTCTTGCTCTACAATAAACATACTGGACTCTTTCTCCTCTCGCTTTACAATGTGGATGTAATTCCTGAGTACTTCCTAATGCAAGTCCGTGGATGACTCCAGTGCAAAGCAAGTGTAAAGGAGGGGAGGATCAGACACCCTGCTATCCCACTTGGTATTATTCTAGATTCCTCATAATCAGAGCTGGAAAATACTTACCAGGTCACCTATTCTGTCCCCCCTGGAGACAATAGGAGCATTCCCTATAGGGATTTATATTTGCTTAGGGAAGATTTATTTAGCCTTGTGTATGTCAAAGCACACGTATTATGTTGTCTGTGCCTCCTCCCATGTGATTTTAAAGGCTCCAAGTGACAAAACTTCCAACATTTTCTTTAAAACAACAGTTCTATAGCCTAGGATAGCTGATGGCTGGAGCCTTTCCTATACAAATGTCCCCAGGATGGGATCAGGTATCCAGGTTGTAGCTGCATTGGTCTAGAGGCAAAAAGAATCAAAACTTGTGTTAGGGGTGATATCTTTTATTAGACCAATTATATATTTGCAAAAATATCTCTTTAATTGCAATTAAAGATTTTTGCCAAAAAAAAAAAAAGTTAATTGGTCTAATAAAAGATATCACGCCGACCACAAGTTTGATTCCTAGGATGGCATTTCATTCCACAGCACTTGGTGATGCTTCCTGGTGTTGTTTGGTTGGTACCTATACTACAAGCAGCCTGACTTGCCACCCTTGCAGCCATTCATGGGAAAGAGAGTGACTGATGTAAAGCAGAGACTGAGTGACCTGCTTGCCCCAGATCTGCTCTCTCTAGGTCAGGTTTGGGGGCAGTGTTTTCAGACGTAGCTGCTGGCCCCGGCAGTGCCTGTCCTGACCCGGGAAAGAGAGTGTTTCATTCCCCAGGCTGAATGATCTCTGCATTTGGCCAGCACCAAACTCACTTTCCTGTTTTAGTATTGCGCAGAACATCCTGCCCCTTTGCAGGCTTCCCCGGCGTGGAGCTGGGTGTAGGCCACGCTGAGGGACGGTACTTTCACTTCCCCTCCCCAGTGCTACACGGATTCTGTTTCTGCTGCCGTCCGCTTGGAGAACTGCAGCGAAGCTGGAGGGAAGTGGGGCCTTCTTGTGCACTGTGCAATGTAATCGTACTCAGGGCTGGGAAAGTGGATCCGCCGAGGGTGACGGAGGGAGCAGCCGAAGGCGAACTCTATAGCCTGGCTCTTTAAAGGAGCATGCGCTGAAATCCCTTCTGCATGCGCTGGCAGAAGAGGGGGAGGCTGACAGCTGTGACACCATCTCTGCAGGGCGCTTTCCTCGCACAGGCCCACACACCTTCATTGCTATTCACAGTGCTTGGAGAGCACCGGGATCCAATCCTGTCATCCCCCAGGGCTGGTCCTGAAGCAGCTGCTTCTTCCTGTGTGCAATGGGAGGGATGAGCCTGAGGGAGTGGCAGCTCTGTTGCTCAAGGGCCATTAGCTTCCTGGCTGGCAAAGCTTACCCAACCATGGCCCAAAAATAGCATCCTCCCCCTCTGGCATGGTGGAACTGAGCTCTAGCTATGCAAAGGGTAGCACAGCTCCTCTGTGTTCAGCATGTCTCTCCTGTTTGGGGCAGGAAACTAGCTCTGGTTTCTGTCCTGCTCCTTGCATTTCCTGAGATGCTTATATTTGCCATGGACGTGGCCACTAAGTCATCGGACGGGACCTGAGTAGAGGCAGAGCTTTTGAGCGCTTGGTGCAGGGAGCTCTATGCCAGGGCTCCTGGGCTCTGCTCTCAGCTGTGGGATGGAGGTTCATCCAGAAGTTAAATTAGGCACAGCTGGGACTGAAGACTCACAGGTTTGTCTCTCAGCTGTGTCTTTCTCTGTCCCCCGTAACCGCAGTATCAGAAGACCTCACTGGCTTAATAGTATTTATTCCTGGTGAGGTTCAGGCCTGCATTTATGCCCATTTCCAAGACCACACAGGAAGCAAGCGACTTCCCCAGAGTCACACAGGAAGCCTGAGGCAGAGCTGGGAATACAGCCTGGATCACACAAGTTGCAGGCTTTCTCCCTAACCACAAGAGAGAGGTTTATCCCAGGGAAACCCGGGTTCTGGTTACGCTACAATGGTTTCAGCAGGCCGCCGTTCATGGAGGCAAGAACAGCCAGATCTCATTGTTTACCTTATTTTTTGCCATAACTGATGTCATTGCAGCCAGCGGTGGAAAAAGCACCAGTTTAAACTTCTTCATTCAGTAAAGATTTGGAGAAAGAAGTGGCAGACTGTGAAGGTGGGTAGATGGCGAGGGAGGACACTGCAATAGCCATTTGGCAACTCAGTGATTAGTCTACGCTGGACACGGCCACACGTTCATTAATAGGTAGTAGTTACTGCACATTTAATTTAGTACTTGCTTAATGAAGTACTGCCTAAATGCACAGCAATGAGTTACCATGCAGTAGTGCCAGTGAACACCTTTTTAGTGATGCTACTGTGCAGTAACCTAATAATACTGCACAGTAGTGTATTAGCACTGTCTGGGCTGCGATGTGCTACTGCACATTAAGTGTCTTGTGTACACATGCCAACTAAGTGCTGGGCATTAGTGCTGTAGCGGGGGAATAGTTTTGGGCAGTGGAACAGTGCACCAGGCATTACTTTCCCAGTCCCCAAGCTAAATTGGACCCCAGTGGAGCTGTCAATGCGATGGAGCAGCTGCACACATCCATGTTAGTGGATCCCCTCTGATTTCCAGCTTTGGAGTGGAACAACAGAGGGTTTCACAGGTAAAAATCCAGAAGAGCCATGTCAGGCAGTTTCCAGAGCAGCCATCCATGACGGGATCCATCCCTCTCCTCGAACGTCAACTCTCAATGGAAACATTTGCTCGCTGTTTTGCAGAACACCTGTTAGGCGATTCTGAAAAGCCCCTTGGTCGAGCCAGGAAAGAGCCCATCTATCAGCACAGGATGAGTCAGAGCATTGTTGACACCTTATTGGACTTTCTGCAGTTGCGTAGGTGTGCTTGGTAAATAGCAGCTGGAGCGATAGGCAGCATTTCCTGGTGCCCATACACATGTAGGTCACGTGCTCTCAGCCAGCTGTCAATGAGACGGGTTCAGAAAGGCAGAGGTAGTGCTGGCTGGAGACCTGCAGCTGCAGCTGTGGGGAGGCTCCGGCAGGTACATGCTGTGAATCATTCAGCAAAAGGGAGGCCCATTTAAAACCAGGGGTCCTGAGTGCCACATGCCCCCTGCAACAGGGTGCATATTTTTTATAATACATTCATGATGACAAAAGTCATGGCAGCGAGAACCAGTCTGTCCGGTATATTGTACCTTTCTACATAACATGCAGGCCATAAAATGCTGAGATGGTGCAGCCTGATATCAAGAGAGTGTCTCTGCTTTAATCCGACAGATGCAAGCGGAGCTTTCTGACACGATGGTAACCCTGCCAGCCTGTTTGCTGGGAATGACCAGCAGTAATCAGAACGGCGCTGTCTCCGGTGGGACTGCGCCTTCTGGAAGACTTTGCAGCTTGCTTGCAGAAAGATCTCCAACAGCCATTAGGAAATAAATGCCCCTTTCCACAATAGAGCTGTTCTCTGGGATGACAGTCTCAGGAGCACGGTACCATCACGCACCGCATGGCGATGCTGTGTATTGCTCAGGGCGTCATTGCCGGCATCACGGGAGGTCTGATTTGAGGATTAGTCTGTCACGCAGCTGACTCAGTGTATTTTGGAGGTGCCACGGGGTAATTACTCCCGCATTATAACCAGTGTTTGCAAAAATCCTTTGTACCTTTAGTGAAATGGAAAACCGAGCTTGCGGTTTCGCAACTGGGCTGGAAGGAGATGGGAGCTTCCCCAAAGCAGGAACTGAGCTTCTTCCTGAGGAAATGGATTAAAACTCTTTTCTCAGAAGAGCGGCAGGAAAATAACCGTACAAGTCATGCCCGGCTCCGAAGGAAATGCTAAGTCACTAAACCAGCCCCTATTGGCTTGGTGCCCACGGTGGAGGGTGGGAATGAGGAGAGCCCAAGTAATCAGCTGGAAGCAGGACAGAAAGTTACTGGCTCATCCAACCCCCCGAAACACGAACAGCTTCTCTCATGCCATGGTAATGCTTCCACTTTGGCCCCTGGCTGAAAGCAAGGAGCTCAATCCATAAAAGTTAAATAAACATAACAATAAAGTGGAGGAGAGGGCTGCTTTGGGAGCTCCGAGAGATGGACTCAGCCGGTCTTGCTGTTTGAAGAGGAGATGAGGCTGCTTCTTATTTTAACCTCTCTTCTCAAGTTAGCTGGACAGAAGAATTAAACGGGATAATGAGTGGTGAAAAATGATCCTGAAGTCTCTCAGGCCGTATGCGCACTTGCGTATGCAGACACAGAAGCCAAAGCATCACGCGGCTGGTCACAACCGTAGGACAGAGCTACGCTCATCCAAGTGGAAAGCTCCTCATCGCTGACAGAGGCCTGTGACAGCCTCGCTCCAGTGGGAGCTCAGTCATTAACATTTTTCCTTGGAATATGGTGATTGGTACTAAGCAGCAACTTTAGGAAATGCTTTATGTGTATGCTCCTTGATTTAGTTCGTAACATGGCAAATCCTGGCATGGGTCATCAGGGAAGACAGCTAGGAAATTTGCCTGTTTCCCTTTGCTCATTGTGGCTGAAGGGCCCAGACACTGGAATAATAGGCATAGCCACCAGCTGGGATTTGGATGCCTCTGCAGAGCTGTGTGCTTCCCAAGAGTCGGGTAGCTGTTGGTAAGCAATAAGATGTAAGGGATGGGGTATGGAAAAGCAATCCTGCTGCAGGTTAGGAGCCACTTAGTTGAAGAAGTGTGTCGGGTTCCTCAGGGTTGGAAACCCAGGGCAGGACTGAACTGCAGTGCATGGGAAGCAGACTGAGCCCGTACCTGAGTCCTAGCTGGCCACCTTTCCATGCAGAAGTCCCACGGTGGCAAGGAGACATTCGGTGAGAGCTTTGGCACAGGCAGCTGAGTCTTAAAGGGCAGCAAGTGACCCCTGTGCCACGCTGCACTGTGGTGACCCAGCCTGGTGCACGAGCACAGAGAGCCTGGGGCAGCTCCCAGTTCAGGAGGAGCCCATCTGTTCCAACCCTGCTTCAGGCTCTGCTGTTTTCTCATTGCTCATTTCTATCACTAAACACTGGAGGGGAGAGGAGTGATTTCAGGCTTCCTCGGCTATTATGTATACAAACAGCTTGTTCTCCCAGCGATGGATGAGCGGCGTGGGGGGAGCGAATGCACCCAAGCGCTTCCAAGATGCAGGCAAGCTGCTTCACTGTTGGCGCTCCAGACATGCATCCTGCATGCTAATAAATGCCGTGGTGGTTTCACCTCGCACAGGGTCAGCTCCTTTCCTCCAGTTTCAGCTCTGAGCATGGGGAGATAAAGTATTCTGCTACTGAGGGGCTGAATCTGGCCTAGATCCACAGTCCTGGAAACACTGCACCAGCGTGGTGCGAGAAGCCTTTGAACTGATGCATGTGTTTTGTGGAAGGGAAGATTTCAAACGCTTTGGAGAATCAGAGACCAACTATCCAGTCCTTCCTCAGGCAAAGTTTCCACCTACACCCTGATTGTCCTGATTCCTTTGCACCTACATCCTGTGCACTCAGCACCCTTCTCTACCTGTACCTCTAAGAGGGCTTGTCCAGCCCTCCATTGCCACAGTACCAGTATCTCCTTGTATAGGTGAGGGGCAGAAACAGAGGGAGCAGAACGGATTTCTGAGACACAGCCTGGAGCCCGTTCTCACACTGGCACTAGTAGCAGTGGCGTTACCCCACAGTTAGGCCATTTTTCACACCACGAAGCAGGTGTGCCCTTTCCCGCTGTGCAGTGCCACTGCCTTCTGCGAGTGAGACTGCTGGGGAGACACACATACACTGCAGCCTGTCCTGGAGGATTCACCTCTGGGCGCCGTTCAGAATCGAAGCGTCTGCTTGGCCTGTGTGGAGGGAGGAACGCTGCACAGGTATTATTAGCTCACGTTCTTCCAGCCATTTGGAAATGAAGAGCACTGTATAAAGGCAAAGTGCTATTATAATTATAATTATGTGTAGCAATTAGTAAGAGGAGCTTGGAAACCAGCTTTCCCAAAACAGCTGCTTCTGGACAAGCCACAGCTAACGAGACCTGAAGGAGCAGAAGTGATTAGGTGTTGCTGTTGCCTGCCAGATGGTCACCAAGGCAGTGGGAAGAACAAGTCCTCTTTGGATATCACTTCTCTTATCCGGTTACCAGTGATCGCATTATTGACTCACCACTGTCTTTATAACCCTGGTAATGGAGCCTCAGTGACATCAGCCTCAAGCGACTGCAGATGATTAGGTATCCTGCCACAATGAACGCAGCCAGGTGCACTCCCATCTCTGGGTGGAGGATGGTCAGAGGTAGAGGCAGAACACAAAGTGGCTGAGGGCTCATAGTTTCTTCCTTTGCAAGCCCTAGATACTGAAGCCTGTCACTGCTGACACTGGAAAGGGACAATTCTGAATCAGGACAATGACTTTTGTACACAGTGGAGTTGAGAGAAATGGGGAGCTCGATGCAAACCCTATGGGACTTGGTGGATTTCCATTGCCTTAGGTGTCATGGAGCCACACACGGTTTGTCTTCATTGCAGATGGCCTTCACTTTGCACCAAGAAACTGGGTATATGAGCCTGTGCTGAGCTCCAAACTGAAGTGGCTGGACTGTTACTGATACCTGAGCTTGGTCGTTCAAAGCTGGCTCACACTGCGGCTGCTCTGGTGACTACAACATAGACATAACCTTAGCCCTTGATTAAGCAAAGCAGGGATTTAAGTCTCACGACATTGAAACATATGCTCATGTTTTCTGCTGAGCTGGGACCTTGCACCAGTATAAGATGGGTGCCTAAAGGAAAGGGAACATTAGCGTTCTGGCTGGTAGGTTTGCACAAGTGTGAATGAGTGCCTTTGGCACAGGGCAATGGGAATCCAGCGCCTGGGCCGCACTCCTGACTGCCCTTATCTTGTTGTGTGACCTTCACCAAGTCATGGGAACGATTTGGACCAGGGCCTGTTCTCACACCATTTCGGCTCCATTAACTGTGGGAGAGTGTTCTGACTTATGCTGGTGTGAGAAGGGAACAGCGCTCTCCCTGCTTTAGTTTTGCTGCTCTTTTAAGTGGGATGACAGTGTGTTTAGCTCTCGCTCAGGAGAGGCGGAAGACAGCAGCCTGTGAGGAGCGATTAGCGTTTTGTGGAAAGTAAATCTGGCACGTGCAAAATGCCATAGAAGTGCAGATGGGTGCTGTTATCACCTCTGGCCCTGTGTACATGAAATGAGAACCCTGCTCCAAAGTCAAACGGGTACCCTCACAATCTTCTGAGGTTCCAACTCTTTCACTCTTCGGTTCTTGTTGTTGTCTTTTTTTCTATCTGCCTTTTCATCCCTTTCTCCTCTGCACTTCCTGGCTTCAGCTGAGCTGGGAAAGGAAGAGGCTAAATGACTTTCCCCATGCAGTCTCTGGCAACTCACTTGTGACGTCTCTACATGTCTCTTTGCCTAGGACTAGACAAAACACATCTTAACTGATGAGCTTAGAGGCCTGTGTCGCACAAGCAGGTAGGATCAAGTTCAAGGTGAGTAAATGTTCTGTAGGATCCAAAGAACTGAGCAACCGGATGTTGCGTAAGGGCAGACATGACATGTCTGCAACTGCCTTTGATCACTGAATCAGCAGACACGGCTGTGTTCAGTTTTGAACCTGCCACATCAGCCCCTGCACACGTTAAAGAACGGCTTCCAGGACCCTTTGCTTGCAACACAAGTATTCAGGCAAGTGCTGAGAAGATCTTGCTTCCCTTTTCTCTTTTCCATTAGGGCAGCTGTGAGCTGAAGCAGGTCCGAGGGAAATGGGCAACTGCATTTACGCTGGAAGGTGGTTGGGAGACTTCACAGAAGAGGTAGACTGAAGTACAACTTCTTGCATATTTCCCTATCCATGGTGTTCTTGGAAATTGTCTTTAAACGAATGAGTTGGGCTACATCGTGCCATTATCAGCCTTACACATTTCATCTTGCCTGGGCGGAGAGGGGCAGGGGGCACTTTTCTTCTTGAAAGGATGAGCAAGAAGTTCCTTTTCCCATTTTCATGTGTCAGCGTGGGGGAGAGCCAACAAGTAACTTCTTGGACTGCTAACATTTCCCAGTCATTTTGCAAGGCTGCTTGTGCCTGTTCTCGGTCTGCAAAATTCTGCTGACAAACGGGCAGGGAGCTGGGGTGAAACAACAGGAGCTGAAGGAGGATCCCTGAGTCCTCAATGGTCTGTGTGGGGCGCAGGCAACACACCCCACAGCCCTCCTTGCCGGAAAGGAGCAGCATTTCCTGCTGAAATCAGCACGTGCGCTGAGTTACCAGGGGGTAGCTATGCCCCCCTGAGCCCCTAGGATGCTGCCACATACATCCCCAGCTAGCATTTACATGAGGTCTTGTTCTGTTCTGCTCCGCTCCAGCGCGAGGCAGGACATTCAAAGCACTTGGTATACATACCCATTCAGCCTCTTGGCACGCTCGGGGCAGAGGCAATTATCATTCCCATTGTACAGAGATGGGGTGAAGGGAGCTGTCAAAGTCACCGGAGAAGTCGGTGATCCCAGTGCTTTGCTGTAATCAGCTTGGCCCCCTACACTGGGGTGACACAACGCAGGACTCCTGGCTCCCAGGGCCTGCCCTGGTCCTTACTTACCCGCTTGTGTGTTAGCTGTGGAGGAGTGAAATGTTCCCCAGGCAGAAATCTCCATTCCCTCCCCAGGACAGTGACAGTCTAGGCAGTCTGTACAAGGTGCCAGGCAGGGGAGAACCATGCTTTGAGCCTCTCCCTTTGTGTGACTCAAGCCTCTCAAGTATAAAATTGTCTCTCCTATCCAAAAATAAACACAGCAAGCTCCATTCCCAAAGCCGTTCCTTCTCCGTGAATAGACTGGCCAGGAGATGGGGAGGGGCTAGATAGCAGATTGCTTGGAAAACTCTTTTAAATATAGCTCTGAAATCAACGCCTGTGGTTAAAAAGCAAGGGAGTTACAGTCAGAGCTACCAGCTCTCGGTCCATCTCCTTGTTCATTTAGTGTCATCCCGCTGTCAGCAGTTTGTCCTGGCAGCAAAGCCAAAGCTTTCAGAGCTCTAGACAGGGAAGCTCTTGCCTGGGGATGGCATACAGCAAAATCAGCCACAGAGGTTCCTAGTCCCCTAAATGCTGGGAAACCCCATGGGTGCTGACAAGCAGTTTTTCATCAGCCTGGAGTAGCAGGAGGATGCAGCCCTATATGTGCCTCTTTTGTCAGCACTAATGATATCTGCTGGCTCAGGAAGAGAGGATGACACAGAGAATCACCTTTGCTCCTGGCTCCAGGCCGGTTCCCTGAAGTCCCCTAGGGAATACAGGCAGCAAAGTTTCCAGAGGATGCCAAGGAGGAGTCAACTTCCCGGTCTCTCCAGAGTGAGCATCCAGCCTGGGCCCCTCTGACTCCTAGAAGCTGGAGGGAATGGGAATTAGCTACATAGCCTCAGAGCTAAACAGAGGGCAGCTGACAGGATGCCGGAAATGCAAAGACCCTCCATAATATAAGGACGTGAGGCATTTTCAGCAGAGGACCCCATGTGATTTTATCTGCCTGCTCATGTGATAGTCCCAGAAGCTTGGCAATTCCTCCTGGTGCCAAATCATTTGCAAAAGCTGGTGCATTTGTTGGTGCATTGCATCATGATGCTGCACAGTATGGTGATAACAGTGAAAGTGCACACTCATGGCACCTCTGATCCTTGCATACATGCTCTGGCAGCAAGAGCCCCCTGTTCTGTTACCTACTCTTAGGCCTTGGTAATAATGGGATGAATAGTCATTATTTCTAAAGATGCAGTTGGATAAACACGCAAAGAAAATCTTATGGTTGCACTTCAGAAGTTCCTGTTCAGATTTTCTGCAATTAAACATCTCAAGAGATCCTTTCCAGGCTCGATTTTTAAGAAATCAAACAAACGTGACATTTGGAGAAGAAATAAAACTGTCTGTACAGTTTGCCAAGTGTGCACACTTGGAGCATGCTCATAGTGAAGCCAGCACTAGCTCTGCACTAAAGGAAAATAATAATAATGTATGAGGAGTCTGTACGGTGCTGAATGAATTTTCATTTAAATGTACCATTGATCTGTTTTTGCTGACATGACCTTTCCTCTCCAGTCCTGTGATTCTATCAGCCAGGAATCCAGGCTCATTATGAGACTGCAAAGTGTTTCTGGATTTCATTAAATCGGCAAATGGGTATTAGACAGATATTTACATCAGCTGCACTTGCAATAATTTATCCAATTGGGCAATTGTTATTTTGATGAAGGAAAAAAAAACCCCAGTCCTCAGGGCTTACAATTCATTTTCCTCTGTCTGCATCACCATTGATATGACCTTAGACCTGAGCTGCCTTTTCAAGGACATGGTTCAAGTTCTGTGAAGGTGCGCAAGATGAATGTTTTGTAGGCAGTCTTACACTGCTGGCGCATGCCAAAACACACCAGGGCAGAGGCAGTGCTGGTGAAACCTTGCTGATGTGCGGAGTCACACCAGGGATGGATTTGGAAATGTGTTTGTACAGCAGCTCAAATCTCTTGTAAAAATCCAATTCAAGACAGTTCGCATTGTCATTTGTAAAATGAGGATGGGATGGTTAGCCCTCACAAGGGGGGTGGAGGGCTCTGGGCCATAGTTATGCGGTGCAGAAGTCCTGATTCTCATTGCTGGCATCTCATGTTGCTGTTTAAATAGTATGAAGTATGAGTAAAGCGCTGCTGTTTGGACACGTCAGCATTTTGCTCCCACGTTACACAAGTGCCTGTGATGGCACGAGAAGCACACCTGCAGCAGGTCAGGCCCAAAGCCTCCTGCACCTCGGTGCTGGCTTGACTCCAGGCCGAGGCAGCTCTGCCCAGCTTGGCAGCAGGCAACCTGTGCTTAGCAGTGAGTGCAAAATGATGATCTTCTTTTTCATTTAGAAAATGCACTCAAAAAACACGGTGAGCACATAGAATATTTAACGCTCTGAAATGACTGGTCTCAATCCTTTGCTCCCATGACTTTCAGCTGGCCCCAACCTGACACCCACTGGCAGCTCCTGTGGATTTCAAAAAACACTGGATCTAAAGCTCTCTGTTTTTTAGTTTTGTCAGTTCAACCCAGCTTCAAACTCAGCCAGATCTGATTTTACAGACCTCCAAAGTCTGAGTCAGCAGTACAGCTGGTCAGCTGCAGAAATCTGGACCGCTCAACCTTCCCAGCTGGAGAAGTTAAACAGGTCCCTTTGCTGAATCAGGCCCCGAGTGCTCTGACCCTTATTATTTTGAAATTTAGAACGTGATCCTCAGCACTCAGTATGAAGCAGATACGGGCACAGGACTTGCTGGACTCCATAAAGAAAGACTCAGTAATGCTGATTTGATACGAGGCAAAGTTCATCACCCATTTAGATTCAAAAGGGCTGCTGGAGTGCAAGTCACTCCTGAGCCAGGCCCGGGTAGCACAAAGCTGAAGTACCCTGCCAAATCTACTGAAGAAATAAAGAAGACTGAAGGGGTGAATTTCTTTACAGCAGCCAAAACCACAGTTCCCACTGCTCTTTGCCTGAGTAAGGCTTTCAGGATTCAGCCCCATATTTTGAATGTGAAGCAGCCGGCAATTTGCTGTGAAAAGAGCACTGCCAAAGCTTACACAGTAATATTTATGAACTTAGAAGCAACTTCCCTAACCTGTAATCAGAACTGTCCTGAAAGACATCAGACATCAGGAAATACATTGAGTTCTTCCACACTAAGCACCCTTAGGCAAAAGCCAGATGAGAGGAGAATTTTAAACAGAGCTCTCAAGGCTAGCAAGTCTGGGCTCTGTCAGACCCACAGGGTAAGTGAATTTGGACAGGCCTCTCCTGAGAACAGCCTGCCTTCTAGCCATACAAAATAAGGAACAGTGAGCAAGACTGATTCATCTGATCTCATCTGCCACAGTGGTACAGAGGAAGGGAGTTATCTTGCAAGTAGCCAGCACTCAAACCATCAAGAACGGAGATTTGCAGATCCATCTCAACACACGCGAATTGTGCCTGGAAGCAAGACTCTTCTGTACTGTCGGTCTCCCCAACACAGAGAGAGAGGGCAGCAGCAGTAGTGGTTAGAGTTGAGGGTGAGAGTCAGGATTCCTGGGTTCTTTTCTTCTCCCTCCCCGTTACTTGTGTGTGACTTGGGGTATGTCCTTTTACCTCTTCTTGACTCAATTCCCTCCTTGGTAAAAACAAGGCTGGTAATACATGCCCATCTTTCTCAGAGAGAAATGCAGAACTCTAGGTTCAGAGACGGTACCAGAGCGCTTGGAGAGCTCCGGATGAAAGGCAAGGCAAGGCAATATGAGTGCAAGCTCTGATCACGTTATACTCAGGCCTTATGCAACTCTCCTGTGATTCATAGGCTATGAATCTCTTTGTGTGAGACAGGAGCAGAATAGACAAAAGAGGTGTGTTGTGAGGAACCACCAATCTCTTGGGGTTGCTGCAGGGGAATTAGCATCACCTCTCACAGCAGCCTGAGAGTCCTATGCCTACCCCAACCCTGGATCTCTCTGGAGAGAGTGGCTGCAGTCCTTGCTGTTCCCTCTGACAGCTGGTTCGGTAATTAGAAGCTGTGCTTGCAAACAGGTGAAATATCTCGCTGCATTTTATGTACCACTTGTTGAGAGCAAAACATTCACATTTGCGTTTGTCATGGAGCTGAGCTTTTAATGAGCAAAACTCCAACCGGTGTGTATACTACACGGATGAATCACAAATTGCCACAACTGGGGGAAGGAATCTTTGAGGCCCAAGAACACTAGGGTGTCTTTATGGACCTCCATGAGCTCTGGATCCATTGTCTGGCATTAGACTGTTATGGATGGACAGGAGTAGAGAAAAGGAACCCCACAGGGGACAAGTCGGAAGTAACCTATCCAGAAGATAACATTTTAATAAATCTAACAATTAGCTGTTGACTGTTAATTGGAACAAAGAGGGATTAGGAATTCAGTGGAGGAAATTCTGAGGTTTCAATAGAGTGAGTGTAACATTTGCCTTTCTATTCCACCAGTCCGAATGAACAAGCACACCGTGCAAGTCAATTTGTCACATGGAAAAGGCGTATTCCCTATGCACATGCATCGTGCCAGGCCTAAGGGAAGAAATGCTAAATACTTCCTTACGACCTGGTTATATTACATTGCCTTACCATGCTGAGCTCTTCATTTGCTTCTATGAAAATGGTAAGGAAGCTTCGGATGAGTTTGCACCGCATGTATGCTTCGGGAGGATGGCCTTCATATATGTCTGTCCCAAAAGCTTCCTGCACAGATAACTTAAATGTAAATGAAACAACGTCCCCGCCACACCGTGTGTATACATCCTGCATTTTGAAGTCGTGTTTCATGTCCTTCCTAATGCACGTATACAGACGTTATATAACTGGGACTCCATCAGTAGCTCAAGGTCTTAGGAGTGAGTGCATTTCAGGAGTAATGCCCGTGCCCTTTCGGTCAGGGGGAAAGACCAAATGGCAGAGAAGAGGAGCCTGTTGTAGCTCGAAAGGACGTGGCCAGCCTTGAGTGCCTAGGTGCTCATCAGCCTAGAGTAGGTGCTGCCTTAGTTTGGGGACATAACACAGAGACAGCTTTTAAGTGGGCACACTAAGGGCGCAGAGCATAGGAAAAGGGGTTCTCCTGAAACACTTAAACATAGTTTTTGCCTTCATCCTTTTCAGAGAGCCCAACCTGAGCTCGAGGGACAACCTTTAGGGCGGGAGGAGACAGCAAACCCTCGAGAACTGAGAAGTCTTTTCCCAAGCTCTGAATTGCCTTGTGCTAACAAAGAAAGCCATTTATCATCTCTTCCTTCAAAGTCTTATTATCCTCCCCTTTCAAGTCCTTGCAGTGTCTGTTTCCACGACCAAACACTTTTAAGACGGTGTACAACTTCAGTCATATTCTTCATCAGCTGCAGTCTTTTTTCCTTTTAAATGCCTGCCTTCATTGCCTAACAGAGTCTTGCTTGCAAACACAGCTGACATTCAGACAATGCAGAAAAGCACAGGTATGTTTTGCACCGGGAGTGCAGCCAAGGCTAAGGGGCGCAGATTACTTCCAAGGCACGCTGTGAGCGTTGGAGGATCACTCGGGTGCCGCGTGGTCGCCACGCACCCGGCCACAGGTCCCTCACTTTCCTCCCCGTCTGTCACTGGCTGCGGCGGTATGCCACGCAGCGTGGTATCTCAGCAGGGAGCAGTCCACGTGTAGCACCAGTGCCCTAATACTTCCACTTCCCCAGGATCCCACGCAGACCTTGGGTCCCTCCCTGCACCGCTAGCCGTCGGCGCGTCTTCTAACACGAGGAGGGAAGACAAACATCTCCTTTGCTGCCCTGGCTGTCATCGCACAGCTCCGCAGCCCTTTGCGGACCTACCTACCCGGAAACGTCGGTGCAAATTCACCTCTTTATTATTGCGTATCGTGTTTACAGCGTTGGGGTCTCCGAGTCCACTGAACACAGGGTTTCAGCGCCGCCAGCAACGCAGGCAAAGACGCATCCTCTCCCCCAAAACGCTGCCAGTCCAAATCGACATGAACGACTGAAGAGGGAGAGCGCGTTGGAGCAGAACGATCCCTAGGAGGGCAGCAAGCGTCGCGCTGGGTCACGTAAAACCTGGGAATCGTGGGCAGCCGGGTCAGGCCCGTGAAGAGACAGGACGGCGCGCCGCTGCCCGTGGCAAGGAGGGGTCAGCCACGACGTACCGCGTTAGCAGGACGAGCGCGGCCCCCGCGACGGCGTCACCAGGCCTCAACCGGGGCATGGCTGTGTGGTGCCACCCGCCGCCCTGGGCAAGCGCGCGGCACCGCCTCCAACTGGCACAGCGCTATGGCTTTGAGTTTCTTTTTTGGACAGGAGAAAACAGGTGTGTTGCAGGGCGCCATCCGCCTCCACCTGCCCCGCAGCCGTGCGCCCGGCCGCGCGCGGGCTGCCTCGTGCCAGGGCGGGCCCGCGCCTTGGCGCCCTTCGCTTCACAGCGCGGACCGCCGCGTCCTGTGGGGGCAGCGGCCTGCCTCGCCTCGCCTCGCCTCACGGGACTCCCCGTGTGGTGGCCGCCGCCGGCGCCCGGGACGTGCAGTGCGGGGCGGCAAGCGCCCGGCTCGGCCGCTGCCCCTCGAAGGCGGCGTGTGGGTGCGGGGCGGCGGCGGCGGCAGCGGCAGGAGGGCGCAGGCCCGGCCCGCCCCCGGC
>JAGPOW010003356.1:6913336-6928975 GCA_030014935.1 Caiman crocodilus | reverse complement strand
GAAGAACTTGGAGATCTGTGAAAAGGGGTCTGTCATTTTGAGGAGTACTCATTGCAGAAGACATTGATGTAAGCTGGTGATTACCACGTTGTCAATCAGCGACCATATGGTAAGTGAGGATTTTCTGCAGTGATTGTTGAAGACACTTAATTAGCCCTCATTGTGTATGGAAGGTAGGCACGGTCCTGTTGCTTATGTTTGGCTGTTGTGTGCTAAACTTGTAAGTACTTTTTAAGGCAGTGAGAACTCTAGGTCGACACGCGCAAACATGACCTTTAAAGCAGGCAACATTGTGCAGTCAAATGTGTATATATACAACTTGATGATTGAAACCTCAGCTATTTGAGGAATCTTAATATTTTCTGGAATTTAGTTTATTGGCTAGCAGACTTACTATGTGGAAGGGTGGGACAGTTTTTCTTTTCTCCCACTAATACAAGGCTCATTCTAAAGACTTAATATTTGTTTTGCAAGGTATGGATGTTGAATTCCTTGTCATAAACAATTGATGTCTGTGATTTAAAAAAAAAAAAAAAAGTTAAAAATCTGATTAGGGAGTGGGTTCTCCTAGTGTGCCAGTTGAACTGGTTCTCAACTGCCTTACAGCACCCTGGTTCCAAAACACAACCCAGGTATAAATCAGCTGGGTACTTTGCTCTTTTAGGGGTTGGGGTAATAAAAAAAGAGAGCCCTGTTCAGTTCTGTAGAGATACCAGAGGACCGCTCTACAGGAATGCCCCCTTTCCTCCTTCCAGCACCCCTGTACAAAGGAAGAAACAGGTGCCAGTTCATTGAAATGTAGGTGCCACAGCTTCCTCTACCCTCCGGAGTGCCCAGGGTGCACCTCTGCACGGTGGTTTCCTGTTGCGTGCATTTCTTTTTCTGCCCACTGTTGTCTTGTGCACTTAGTACCTCCACCTCTGTAACACCTGAGCAGCTCCCAGTTTGTAATGCATTTATTTTCACAACACTTCTGTGCGAGTATGGAACAGCTCTTTTCCCATTGTGCGGCTGGGATCTTAGACGCAGGGAGACTAAGGGATCTTTGCACTTAAAAGGAACCGTCAACAGGGATACGCCAACAGAACTTGACAGGCGAACCCTTCGGGTTTTGGTTTCTGGTCAGCAAAGTTTGAATTCTCTGAACTGGGTAAGCTATTCATTGCTGGTACAATGGCATCTACATTTGGGACTTGGCGTAGCCCTGAGTTATTTTCTATAGTCTTTCAAAAAGACAAGTATTTCTTGTGATTCAGTATTTACAAGAAGTTTTATACTTTTAAAAAATATCTTCACATACATTTTGTTGCCTCAGACAGTTCAGGTCATATTGAGGTAAGCATTTGCCATGGCAGTTTCAAGTTTAATCTAGAAATTGTTTATAAACCTTAGCAGCAGCAGATAACGAGAGGCAGGGAGTGGAGTTTTGCTGCAGAGCCTCTGCACACCACAGTATATCTAGTGACGAATTATAAATGTTGGGGTGTCTTAAATGAGTACGGCTTCAGTCTCTAAACAGGTTGAGTACTGGAGAAGGAACGTGGCACCCAGGGAACATCCAGACTGAATGAGCATAGTTCCCTCATTCTTGTGACTGAAGAATGTCACCTAGTTTCTGTCTAGTAACCAGTTGATTTGAAGTTTGAGCATCCACAGATGTTCTGTTGTAATGAAGTTACAACAGTACCTGCCTTGTTTCCTGCCAGCTTGCCTGGCCAGCTGTTTGGTAGCCTCCTGATGGGGAGTTGAGAGTTGGGGAGCCCTAGGCTCTGGGGTCTCCAGCACACCATGCAGACTTCCCTGGAGCCAGCGCTCCAAGGCCTGTCACGGAGAACTTGGCCATGCTTTGTTTCCTTTCCAATTTGTAATGGAACCAGGTTGCTAGATAACACAGTCCTCATGCTTTGGACTTACCTGTGTGCCCCCACCTGTCAGTTAACTGGAACATGTCCAGTGATGGTGGGTCTCTGTAGCGTAATGCAAGCTCACTTTGCAGCTAAGTGTGTGAAAGACGGCTGGTCTCAGAGAAATCTAGGTGAACACATCTGCAGGGTTTTCCATCTGAAACCCACAAAGTTTTGTTCTCTCCAAAAGGACATGGTTTTATTCCTTACCATGGAGACAGACATTTAAATGCATGGCTCTGCTGAGACAGCCCAAGCTGGTTCGTGAACAGCGTTGCAGCCTGAATGCACAGGGGGGAAAAAAAGAGGGTTTTCAAAAAGTGCAGAATGGGGCCAATGTTAGTTTCTAAAGTTTCCGATCTCCCAGCGGCTTCTAGGAACATCCTGAAAACATTGGGGTGGAGGGAAAGGAGAAGACGAGCGGCAGAATAGAGGGAAAGGCTGAGATGTTAAAAAAGATGGGGAGGGGGAGGTGGGAATTGGATGGCAGCAGCAGGTTCAAGCAAGAGGGAGCTTTCTAACCAGGGAGAAGACTACTCTGAAGAAACCTTTCTCAAACTGGCTTCTGATTTGTTCTGACTAAGAGTCCCTGATGGAATTAAGAGGGGAATGAAGTATATTCATTGGGATAGATAGCATGCCTCATAAAGCTGTTCTTGTTTGATCGTTACCAAAAACATTTCATTTCAATTTGGGGGATGGTGGATGCTTTGAATTATCATTTAAAGGATTAAGAATTATTTTCCCTTCTTGCTGGTTTGCACAACCTCCCTCACTTACTCCATCCAAACGCCTGTATAAATCTTATGCGGGGTGAACCAAAGTACCGTCTAGAGTTGTGCATGTCCTTAAGCACCGTGCTATCTTTGGAAGAGGCAAAGCCGGGACTTTATCGGGGTCTGCTCACTGTTACATGTTCCTTAAACAGAATCGTAGAAAAGTAGGGCCAGAAGGGACCTCGGGAGGTTGTATCTAGTCCAACCCCCTGCTCCAGGTGGGACCAGCCCCCACTACATCATCCCAACCAAAGTTTTGTTGAGCTGGATCTTAAAACCCCCCAGGGTTGGAGATCTCACCACCCCTCTGGGTAACCTGCTCCAGTGCTATGATCCTGTTCCAGAATCATAATTTTGAAGCCCAGTTGAGGTTGCTAAATGGTAGTCCATCCACCTTCTGCCATTTTATTCACTTTCCTTCCTTAGTTTGTGTCCTTGTGACAAGGTATTTAGCAAAATTCTCAGATCCATTGGAATCTAACAGGGCTGCCCTCTGAGCACTTCTGCTCTGACCTATTTATTCCCTGCAAGCATATAATACACTGCATCGTCTTGCAATTACTCGCATACCAGATTATCTGCCTCGCATTGAAGGTGAGGTATGCTCCGTCCCCATGAAGCAACCTCAGCTCTGCGCCAAATCGCATTGTCTGTCAAACGTCTCGCAGTGTTCATATGACTTCCTAAAGAAGAAACACGAATGTGATCGACTCTCATCATGGCGCTGCCAATGCCAGGGAAAGGATACAGGTGCAGAACTGGTTGGTTGATGTTTGCACTTTTTAATAGTTACTGGTTTGCTGGGGGAGGCAAACGAGAGAGCTGTTCCTCACCACAGAGAGGAGGAAATGTGTCACAAACATTCCTGGGGGGGTGAGATCCTGTGTTGAAAACTTAGTGGTTTTCAGCGAAGAGCAGAGAAATGCCCAGGTCCAGCTGTGTCCTTAGCTCCATGTATGCCCGGTTTATATGAAGCGTCTGCTCAGGTCCTCATGGCCAGGTTTACATAGCCCTTCCTGTGGCGGCAGCTCTCTGGCTTTATAGCTCTAATTGATAAAAGTCCAACTCGGATGCATGCAACTTCGGCTCCTTCCCTTCTGTCCGTGGTTGTGCTAATTGGTATTAACTGTGCAGCAGTGCTGCGGTCCATTTGGAGAAGAGCCTACCGGTTACAGCCCCTGACGTAGTGTTTTGTTCTCATTCGAGGATGCAGTGTGTGTTGGTCTGAGCTCTGGCTTCCCTTCCACTGTCTTTCTGTCTGCTTGGCAGGTGACCCTGGCAACTTTCTGCAAAGGCAGGCCAGTGGGACAAAGCATCAATCCAGCCATTGGAGCACAGCAAGCTTTGCATGTCCGGAGTGTCCGTTCTCTGGCTTAAGTACTGGTCGGGAAACAATTTAAAATGGACCATAAGGAAAGAGGCAGTCACTTCTTAGAGATGCTTATTCTGTTGCTTTTCAAACAAAAAAGGTTTATTTAAGAGGACTGTATGTGTGTACTGGGGGGACAAATCAGTGTCTACGTGTACTTTTTTTCAAAGATGAATCAACTGTCCTGCTTATAAATGAATGCCTGACTTAGCTCTCTGCTGTAATGCGTTCAGTATAAGGCCTCAGTTCAGTCCGGTATGCAAGTAGTCCAAAGGAAACCAAAGGGGGACAATCACCAAATAAAGAACTTCTGTGAATTGGGGCCCAAGGTACAGATGACGCTGGCATGGACACTGGACGCTGGGGGACTGCAGATCCCAGAAGAATTTGGCTTCTTTTTGGAAGTGTTTCACAGGGGACACCTGCGCTTTAAGGAAGGTTATATACAGACCTCCAAGGAAGGGAATTTGAAGGTCGGGATCTTGCAGGGTTTGGTTGGACGAGGCGCACGCCATACCGGTGCCCTGATTAAAACGTCTGCAACATGCATTCAGTTCAGAGCTTTACTGGATTTTGCTTTATTTAATATGAAATACTTATCTAAGGACTTTAAATGAAGCATAACAGCAATCTTAAAGAGGCAATAGGGCTTTTTGGCCTTGTCAGTATTTTTATTGAGTAGAAATGTGTGATGTCCATGAAATATAATATGTGTAGTACTTGAGAATATAGAGTAAATGAACTATTTAAGGATTTATCGATCTGCTGTGATTACTTTACATGTTGAGCAAGCGATGCAACTAGAGTGTTGCTGTTTTTTCTCAGTAGATCTATACAATCAATCTTGGGTCATTTCTTTTTTAAATCCAATTTCTGTCTTGGGTAAATTCAACACTTACACTATCTCCTCTAAGGAATTAATAGCTGTTATTGAATTGCGTCTTAGCACTGCAGAAGTCCAGAATCCAGCTCCATAACCCCCGTCTTATTTTCAGGACATTACAATTTGCCTATCAGGATTGACTTCCAGTTTGAAGTAAAAGGTATATTTATAAGGTCTACGTATATAAGGTCTTTGTGTTTGCCTGGAAGCAAATTTTTGTAAAAGTATCCATGCACAAGCCTAGTGGTAGAATGACTAAAAGTACAAATACACTACTTGAGTCTCTTGAATTCTTGGAACTAAAACGATTTTTTGTTCTTAAAGGAAATCATGTAAGTAGTGGCCTACTTTGAATCTGAGACGGAGAGGGGAGGGGAGAAATGCAAACCTGATAAATCAAAAGGGAACTTGAAGGTCAAGATACTGCTATCTGCAGCTGAACAAAGAGGGTGAGGTAGTCAAGAGGGCAAATAATAATTGCAGTGTTGGGGCGATTAGTTTTCCAACCCTACCGTGCATGTAGCTGATTGTAGCGTTGTTGTGTTTTATAATTTATTTTTGGCTTTCACTGGGAACTAGCAGCAAGGACAGAAATCAAAATGAGTTTATCTAGGCATTGGATGCTGCACTATAATAACCACTCGGATGCGTGGAAACTTGTTAAATCTTACTTGTGTTTCAGTGTGAAAGTAACCTAGAAGGGCCATTTTGATTTAATTTTAATCTTTTTTTATAGTGTTTCTCCCTTCGCCAAGGGTGGAGGAGGTAATACATATGACTTGGGAATGGAGACACTGAGCTCAGCAACTGGCTCGCAGCAAGTCGAGAGCAGTGTCTTGCACACTTCTCTTCCCAGAACCAGGTCCTCACCAAGCATGCGTCTTATGGGCCCCTCCTGTCCCAGTTGTGCTCTCACAGCCATTTCCCTTCCCACTCTCAGTCCCATAACGCTCAGTTCCTCTGTTTCTGAGAGGAGAGTCAGTATTAGGGAAGTAATATGCCTCTGGCTGCTTAGCGTAGCCGAGACCCTGAAAACCTGGGAGACAGCATTAGGGAATGGAAATATGGCAAGGTGCAGCTTTGATTCAGGAGTGGGGTTTAACACCGCAATCTGAGCACTGGTCTGTGGCTGCCGATGCTCAGCAGCCAGTGATGATGGTCCATGGGCTGCAGTTAGGAACTGAAGAGCTTGGGCAAAGCTGAGGATAGCACCTTTAGCCGCCATCTCCCATCTTGCACCTTAACCACAAGAATCCTTCATTCTGCACATCTTACTTTGCAGTTCTGTAAGGTCATACAGTGCTGATCAAGAGACAACTTCCTTTTCCAAAAATGATGGAGATTTTTGGGAAGGGCTGGGGGAGATTTCTGGGGCTAGCAACAGATGGCAACTTAAGAGAGCAGTATTTGGTGAAAATCGTGACCCAGTTTATAGCATCTTTTGAAGCTGGCATGCAGTGCGTTTATATGTTCAGCATTAAATAGACTTGTTTATAGTAGCAGTGATTCACTATTTAACTCGGAGGTAAAAATAACCAGAACATGTGTTTGTAATGTTCCAAGAATCTGCCCATCTTGGAGGGGAATGGAGAAAATGACGGGTGTTTTTATACGACAGGCAGCATGAAGGAATCGGCAGTGATTTAGTGCCAAGGCAGTCACTTAAATCTCTCTCCATCCCTGAATTTTAAATTAATTGCAGTTTCTTTCGTTCTGAAAAATTAAATATTTTGGTGCCAGTGTGAGCTATCGGGCCTGTAATCGGAGGGCAGTGCAAATGATATGAAAGCTCAAGTGCTTGGCAGACGCATTTCTATTTTTTTTTTTTCCTCCTAATTTGGTAACTGTTGCTTCTTCCCCTCCCTTCCACCTCCTTTCTCCGCTTGAGCTGATCTCTATCTCTCTAGTACCACAATATGAATCGTACAAGGCAAAAGTAAGGGGCTGAAATAATGACAAAGAGTTTTGGTACAAATACATAGAGGAGGTAAGATGGTTTTTTTTGGTGATCTTTTTCTTTTTCTGTCTAGGAGTTTGTGTTTATGCTGATGTGTTTTACTACTAAGGTCTCCCATTGAGGACCCCTTTTTATTCCGCTTCCCTATTTTTAAAGTAGGGCTGCCAGTCTAATTTGTGTTAAGCTTGCAACTCTTGAGCAAAAATGCAATCTGCAGCGTTTAATTATAGCATTGCTGTGTGCAGCCCTGTAGTTGAGTCTGTGTCAGCACTTTCATTATAACTCCCTGTTTTCAGGTGCATGTAACTCGGCTATGAGCAAATACTGCGAGCAGAAGAGCCACATATGCAGCCCTTGCCTCTGTCGATTCTCTTTATACCATATTTGGACAATAGCTGGTTAGAAGCGTAATGTTTTACTAGTTTGAGTTGATATATTTAATTTTGAAGGTCAGGCTCTGGGACATATGCTGCTGGTATTTTGGTAGGCCTGTTTTGAAAACCCAAGTGCATAAAGCCTGCATTGACGCTAGGCTTCTTTTTGTTACCTTCTCCCACAAGCGGTGGGAGCTCTTGTGTACATGGCACTCACATGTACGTAGCCATGTTCTGAATAGGGGTGAGCAACATCAATTCAAGATGCATCTGCCACCTGAGGCCCTGTCTATGTCAGGGCTCCCATTTTTGACAGCAGCTACTCATAACACTTGTGGGGAAAATTGAAGAAGGTCTTACTGGCCTCATCTGCAAGGAAGTGTGGGATGGGAGGTTGGAATAAGGATCAGAAGGCAACTAGACATCTAGGGCCAGGCAATATATATGTATATATTAAAGATGCTTCTGTGTTGTGCAAAAGACCCATGGAAAAAGGGGAAACCGAGTCGTACCCCAGGGCATATTCCAACACCCTGCTGGACTCTGGGTGTATAGCAAGTTTCTCAGACCCAGATTGATTAAGTAAACTTGTCTGTGTTGTTTGCAAATGAGAGATCTGCATTGCATCTGTTACTATTTAATTTCCTCCAAACATTTTCAGGGTTAATAATATTTAACTACTGAATGAATGCTTTCCAGAAGGATTTTCTGAGAACAGAAGATGATTTCCTCAGGGCAGAGGTCTTGTCTTCCTGACTCAGAAAAGCAAAAGACCTGGAGCGTTTAATCTGTCAGCATCCACATAGCGAGATCCCTGACAGCAGGTTATTAAAAGGGTTTTTAAAGAAGAAAGGAACGAGTCTTTATGCATGGGGAATGGTATCGAGAAGGAAAATCCTGTAGGAGTGTTCTGGTTAGCTTAATGTGTCTTTCTGTGCTCCAAAGCAAGTACTGCAGTGTTGGAGGGACAAGGGACAGAGAGTGAAAGGGAGAGTCCCGCCGACCGATGGAGCCATGCTAATCGGAATCGGCTAGCGTGGGCAGCAGTAACGACGAAGACTTAGCATGTGAGCTAGGCTGAAGAAAATGCCTTAGTTTTGGGGGACCTGCATCTCTGTGAAGGTGTGAGCAAAGTCTTATCCAAAGGTCTGCCTCTGGCTTGGACAGGCATCGTCTGGTGGGGTTACAGGTGGTGCTTGCAGATGAAGCAGACAGGATTCAGAAACTTCCCCATGACCGCAGAGGGGGAGGTGAAGCTGCCGTGGGGAGCACAGCCTACCCAGGCCAGGGAGAGGAGTTTGGGGAAGCTCTCTGTGTTGTTAACACAGCAGGGGAACTGCTGCTTTCCTAATCTCTTTTTTATATACGTTTCCAACGCCTGAGCAAGCTTCAAAGGGAAGCTGTTTGGGAGCCTGAGAGTGGTTAATGATATAAAGAGATGCTGTCTCCTCTGGGAAAATAGCCATGGGAAATCTGTCTGACCTTGGCCTGTGACCATACCCCAATGGCATGCTCATTCAGGCTACTTAAGACCAGTTTGCAACATGCTGCACCCTTGCCTAGGGAAAGATCATGTCCCCTGATGTCTTGCTTATTGTGTGTGAGCACCAGGGGTGCTCAACTTGCCCTGAGGCACTTAATGAGAGTCTCTGCCTGGCAGTTCACAATCGGATGAACCAGAGGGAGTCCAGACACATGGAGATCAACTGAACTGTTCAGATGTTGGAGGGAGCCTTTGCTGCAGCCAGAAATGCAGGCGGCTTGCCCCACGTGCCAGTAGTTGTGAGAGTACGAGACCCTTCCTGTTCACTGCTGGGTGATGGGTCTGTTTCCAGGTAACAGGAAAAGCATGTTCATGTGTCAATGACTTGCAGGTTATTTTCTTTAGAAGTACCACAGATGGGCGCGATAAGCCTGTAGCAGATTCTCAGTCTCACTGAGATCTAAACTCACTGAAAATGGTGCAGCTTAGTGCAGGTGGCAGCTTCGCTCCCTGTTTTTACTTCTTTGCCCCCATTTCTCCAGATGAAGCGCAACTTGCTCACGGCAGGATGGACGAGCACGACGCCACGTGCTGGTGTAGAGGCCTGCCCACTGGAGCCTCAGCAGGATGGTCAGTGTGCGGCATGGCTGTCTGTAGATAACTGGCTTTCCTTCTCAGAGTAAAGTCTTTTTTGTACAGCGACACAAAACTGCTGTAACTGAATCTGCGGCTGACACAGCGCACAGACCAGATCTTCGCCACAGCAGCCCTGATCCCAGGGATCTGCTTGGCAGCAGACCAGTTAAGGTGTCTTGCTGTGGCTCTGGAGGTATGAATTCAAGCCCTGCTCTGGTTTGAAGACCTTCCCATGCTTTAACTGGATTCAGTCATTCAGGCTGGGCAGAGGCAGCCAGATGTGATGCTGGCTGGATCACATCACACCCTTGGGCGCTGTTGGCCTGTTGTGCTTGAGCCACGTGAACCCGATGAGCCATTTGGCTCCAGAGGATCTCTGGCTTGTGCTGCTGCACGGCCGTGCTGCTGTCTCCGCACATTAAGATGAACCAGAAAACTGCAATGTAAATTGGAAGTATCTTGCCGACTTTCTCTCGGATTCCCCGGCAGTAACAGTTTCTGTATTTGCATCTCTCAAAATGCAAATCGTTTGAAATGGTGGGGACAGGGTTACTGGCAAGTGGTGACATCCAGCAGTCTGCCTGGGGGGAATTTAACTGTACACTATGGCATTAGGTTCATTTACATATTGTAAAAATGGGGAATATGTAATGTGCCGAGTAAGGTCAACGCAAATCTGAGATGCATGTGTTAACTGAGGTGAGTAACGAACGGTTCACTTAAACTTCATATAAACCTACAGGAAGTACTGGCAGGTAACAAAGTGATTGGGATTGAGGTCCAATTTCTGTTTGTTGTACTGCATTTTTTGTCTCGTGAGTTAGAGGGGGAGACAAGGCCCGGATTTGATGGACTCTCCTGGAGTTGATGAATATTGGAGTGCAAAGTTTGTTCAGAACAAAATGTGAAAGCAGTGGGAACATTGGCCTCGCTCCCCTCTTCCGCACAGTCACAACCAAGTTTGCTCTCGTGTCCCTTTCCATATAAGTGTGTGCAGTACAGGAGTGGGAAATGGCTGCAGCCAGGTGCCTCTTTGGCTGTAAGCAGTGCCCTTTCTTGAAGAATGGAATTTTTTCTTTGTTCAGGGGAGAACAAAAACCTGGACTCAAGTAAATATTTAGCTTGGTGCCTTCTGCAGAGTAAACGCTCTGAGTTCTTAGAACAATATTTCCAGCAGCCTGCGCATTGTTTGAATAATTTCAATGGACAGGAATGGTTCAGTTTGTTAATCTGTTAAGATGCAGTCATGTCTGTGTAATACTACCCATCTGATATGCACTTGAAGCATTAGTCACCACCCAAAGTATCATTTCCTGCTGTTTTGGCTGTCTTATCTGGAGAAGAGTAGAGCATGTTTGAGAGTTCATTTTAGTAAGTAGGAGTTCAAATATGATCAGCTTTCTCCACCCTCTCTCTCTCTCCCCTTCTTTTGGCCAAGCATTTGGCTTATGACTCATGTATTACTGATGAAGGGGGAAGAAATAATCTTCCTGCTGATCTGGTCTTTCTAACTCCTTCGGAGATTTTTCCCTTAATCGGCAATTCATCTAGGGTGAAACATGCTCTAGTACATAGTGCTGCCTTATAGCACCTGACTACCATATAAATCCTCCTACTTGGGCCTGAGCTGGTGGAGAGGGCTGCAGAGGGTCTTGGGGTATATTTTCACTTGAGGAACAGTTAGTTCAGTAGTTGTTTTTGAACCCAGACTAGGTTGTTGTTATATCTTATAGCCTGATGGCCTCAAATGTGAAGTTTTAGGATGGAGATCAGGAGGGACTTTCTGACTATGAAGGCGGTTTGGACTGGGCTTCCTAGAGAAATTATGAAATCACCATCCTTGGAAGTTTTCAAGAGCAGGTTGGACAGATGCTTGATGTGGATCAGCAAGAAAAAAATAGGATCATGGGACAGTAGGTCATGTTTGACCACCCTCGTAGTCAGAAAGTTCCTCCTGATCGCCATCCTCAGTTTTCCCTGCCAAAGCTCGAGGCCACGTGTTCGCTAGGAGATGGACCAAATTGCAAGCTTGTTCCCAAACAAGATAGCAAAGTTTCAGTCCCTGCTGGGGAAGTCCTGGGGGGTTTGTACTGGGATTCTTTGAGTACTCCTGATTTTGCACTAAAAAGTTGCAGAGGAAGCCACAGAATTTGTCTGTTAGCCATCTTGCATGATCGTGTCTCTTGGTCAGCTCTTGTTTAATGTGCTTTGTAGACTTTATTTTTGGGTTTTTTAGGTCTTTGTGCATTGGCTACAGTACAGGCTTCAGCACTGAGTGTTTCAGAGCGTGGGCTTGAAGGAAGAACGCAAAAGCGTTCCGTGTTTAAAAGCGTGGAGAGTAGATTGCTACTCCGTCCCAACTCAGGGTTGCAGAGAAGTCTGGTTTAGTGGTTGCAAGTGAGGAAGCAGGGCAGATCAGCTTGCAGGTGTTTCAGCTGGCAGCCTGGCTGCAGTGATGCCTGGGTACTTGCCTGTGTGTGGTAAGTATACACATGTGAGGGTGTTTCAAGCGATTGTACTCGACAGCAATAAGCTTTTAAACTGATGTTAGTTTGCCAAATCCTGGCCAAAAAAAAAAAAAAGGGAGTGGGGAAGAGAAATGCTTTTTCTGGTGCATGGCACTCCTAAAATCCAAGCCATTCAACATGCCTTTAGCATTGCTGTTTTGTACCTTAGATATCCCAAAAGGGGGGATTTTAGAACCGACGGTCTTCCCTTCCCCTCCATGTTTTTGTTGTTGCAAGTGCTAACAGCCCAGAAGGACTAGGTTTTTAACAGGTACAAGCTGACATCCTTGAAATATAAAGCTGGAGGGTGGCTGTACTTCACAGATGCCTTTTCGAGATGTTAGCAGCAAGGCACTAGGGCTGCCTTTCAGATGAATAGTGAGCCCTCTTTATTGGACACTGTTACACAGAGGACTTCTGAAAATCTCACTCTCCGTTCTGAACATTAGTCGCATAGTCGGTGTCCTTTGCATTGAGAAATGCAGTGAACTGGTGTCACCAGAAGATTATTACGATGCTCTAAATCTTGCTCTCTGTGCTTTTCCATCAGCTGCTCCCTGTTTGGGAACAGAAGGTGGCTCTTTGAGTCGGGAGGGTTTGATCTCCAGCTCTATGCAATCAGGACTGTTCAGAGCCTCCTTTCATGAGCTTGAACCCAACAAGTGTTTTCCTACACAATTTTAGCAAGAGAAGTGCTTCACAATGTATAAATCTGTTCTGATTTCCATGCCCATAGCATTCTCTGAAAACCTATTCAAGCTATCTTTAAACAGCTGAACTTTCAGCTGCAATAAAGGATATAGGCATGAAATAGATTGTAAATCTCATGGTCTATAAACCCACGCCTATAAATAAAACAGTGAATGCTTATATTAGACCCGAGTGTTACAGAGTCCTTTCCACTGAAGGCCACAGATAAAGATAAGAATCCTGCCTGTTGCATTAAATTGGAGATCTTTTCCAAACCTGTAAACCTGATGCTGCACAAGCAAATGAAGTGGTATAGGGCGAGGGCTGGGACACGGTGGGGGAGGTTTTTCCAAAGTACAGCAGGTAGAGGGGGGCATTTAACTGTCCTTTGTGCCCTGAACAATTAGAAGTCAAGGAGGCTCATAATAAAGAATCTGTCTTTTAGGATGAAAATACTGCTACTGAGGGGCAGCGGGCCTTGGCAAGGGAGAAGGCCTCTGGATGTGTATCTGAAATTAGGAACAAACCTAGCCTCCAGAAACGTGATTCATAGAACGGTGGACAGAAATAACACCATACCGTACATCTTGTCTAGTCTAACTTGGTACAAGAGGAACATCAGGCAGGCTATTGAGACATTTATCTTCCAGTGATTTCTTAAAAAGAGAGATGGGCAGTTATTTCTAGTGGATTCCTATGGACTGTCGTGGTGTTTCTGTTATTAGGCTAGTGGAAGAAAAAAAGATTGTGATAGTGTCCATTAAAAAAGCGCGTGATGCAGAAATGCCAGATAAATAGCTAAAGGTTGTGTGGGGGGTATTAAGGACTTAATTTGTGCTGGTCATTGGAACTGCCTGAAGAACTTGGCAGCAGGGCTAACGCCTGTGAATTTCCCCAGGGCAGCTTTTTGGACGTAGACCGTCTTCCCTGGGTAATGTGGCACAAAGAAGACAAGCTTGAATGCAGTCCTCAGCAGCTGCGGTCTTTTTGATGAGACAATTTTACTAGATTCTAGCTAATGAACTAATAGGTAGTAATTTGAGCCTTGCACCTGAACTGTGGGTGCTACCCATCACCTAACGCAAGGCAGTCAGGGTTTTCCTTGTCTGGTTTTCTTCAGGGTTTTCTGTGTCGGGTATCCCAAATGCCAGATTTGACCACACCTTCAACTCTCCTATGAAATACGAACTTTTATTTCTACCCGGGAGAACTTTTACAATCTTTTCTCCTCTGCCTGAAGAAGGGTGTTTGTGCCCGAAAGCTTGTAATTAAGGATTTTTGGTTGTTTTGCAAAAATCTAGTTGGTCTAATACAAGATATTGCCTCTCCCGCGAGTTCTGATTCCTTGAGGATTTTCTTGCTCTCAGAATACTCCATGGCAGTTACCATTAGCCTGAACACCATCTTCACCTCTGGGTATTTCCATTTAGCTGGCTGAGTGGATAACTGGAGAGATGCTATTACAGAAGTTGTAAAAACCCAGTCATGTAAAGTTAGGCCCGAGCTTTTGCTACTTTCTTCAGTAAGGCAATGCATTATCACATTAAATGCAGGTGGTTTGTATGTCGGACAGGTCATGAGTCCTACATGTTTTTCAGCAGAAAGCTCCGTTTTGCTACTTACTTTTACAGTCATTTAATTACAAGTCTGTTTTTTCTGTAAAAAATGCTCTTAGTTTTGGCCATTTAAATGTGCGACTTTTCTGAGGTGGCATCTATCCAAATTCAAAGTGTTTTGCTTTTAAAATGTTTGCCCAGACAGTTGCATCTGGGTGCAAAGGCAGAGTTGGTGGGGGTGGAAAGTTACAAAAATCAGGGCCTAGGTTCATCAGTATCCCTCGGTTTAATTAAATTCAAACCTTTGCCTTTACCTTTGAAGTGGGAGGTATCGACAAACTAAGAATGCCAGTGGCATTGCTGTAGTCACTTGACAGCACATAGACAAACACATTTGTCCTTCATGAGATCCTTTAGCTTGTGAGCCAAAATAAATGTAAATAGCCAATTAAAGTGTACGCCTTTTCCTTTTTTTTCTGCACAAGTAGTGGCATATTGAAATGTCTCCAGAATTCAAAGTGAACCTTGGGTTCATTATGATATCATTAAAATATAATGAGGTTTACTATAGAAATGTCATCTTCAATTTCAAAATAGGCTGTCAGGGGAAACCCCTTTTTCTCTAGAGATGAAGAAATTAATGTGAAAAATCTGTTACAGGGCTCTTTTTTCCCTTGGACTGAAGGCAGTGTTTAAAATTCTGGGACCCCAAAGTGAAAGGCTCGGGGTCTCATTTTCCAGCAGTTCCAGGGACCTGCAGGTTGGAGTTTGCACACGTTTTGCATTTTAAAACATTTGTCCCCAGAGATGGACATAGTCCTTCTCTTGCACCGTTCAAAAGGTCCCTGCTTTGAAGGAGAGATCACACGTTAATTTGGACTGACAATAAAGTGCTTGAAGGCTTAAGAACCTAATTTGAAGGCAGTCAGCAGTGGGAGTGCTTCACAGAAGTGGGTTTTGAGGGGGAGAGGGAAGTGTGGCATATAGGAGACAAGATTTCTTCCGAAGCCTATAGGAAATTGGGAAGACTGGGCCTGAAGCTTGGACTGAGTAAAGGGGACAATGGAATTGTTAATCAGAGAGGATTAGTTGTGGATCCACTCCTTAATATGCTCATAAAGAGGGCCACAGCTTAGCCTAGGGAATTGCACTGTGGTGATTGATGCTCGATGTGGCTATCCCCAAAAGAGCCTGTCCCAGGGTGGAATCTGGAAGACTGCTGCTTGACAATCATTTTTTGATAATGCCAGTGGCCACAATGGCTAGAGCTGGAAAATAATATCTGTCTTGCTTTTCTATGCAGACAGGAGGGCTGTCCTCTAAATGGAGCAGTTCACAGTTGTCTGGAAGTGTAGGGCAGGAGCAAAATTCATGTCCAAACAGCTGTGTTAGGAGGGACAGTGCAGCCTTACTAAGAACTCTTTCCTTAATAAGGTCCTATGCATGGGCTGATGCATCTCCCTTGCAAGTAGAGCAAAAGGAAGCTCAGTGACATGGCTAGGAA
>JAGPOW010003356.1:6889582-6913236 GCA_030014935.1 Caiman crocodilus | reverse complement strand
AACCTCCCTGTAGAAACCCAGGGCAGCAGAATTGGGTGAAAACTGAGCATTTTTTGAAATTGCACCTTCAACATATGCATGCCAGACACAGAGAGATCCTTACTGCTGTTCTGCTGGTGGCCAGGAGATGAGCCTATATGCTACTGGGGGAGGAGTATGAGTTCTAGTTATGACTTGGCTGGTAAAATTGCACAGCATTCAGGCAAATAAAAAATGCAGCAACTAGTAAGCAGAATCCTTGCAAAGCTTCTCACTGTATCTGATGCTGCAAGCAAATCTGTCTGCTCACCTTTACTGCTGTTTCCCTAACTCCTGGTGACGGTGATGGAAATTGTGTGAACTTTTAAGGGGAAGAAACGGGCCCCTCCGAAATGGATGCTTACTCTACAGTTCGTCCTGGAGAAGGAGTTTCAGTGGGTACCTGAGTGGGTACCCCAGCACAGTTGTGATTTCTTCTTGTTTAACTTCCAGTCTGACTTTACCCGGGACTGCCCGGAGCTTGGATGCTGTGTGGCGTGCACACTCAGCTGCTGGGAAGGGAGCTGGTACTATTGTTCAGCCTCAGCAGTCTGCGTGCCAGACTTCAGCATCTGTTGCACCCCCGTGGCATCGGCCTGATAGCCGTGCTCCAGTCCAGGTGTGGCGGGTGGGTGATCTCTTAGAAGGGGGGATATGAAGAGGCCCCTTCCCTCTTGCTAAATTCAAGAGGTTGCTTCTGAAGACATGCAGAGAGCCTGACAATTTTTAAAACAAATGCATTTGCTTGTTGCTAACAGTGCTTCATTAAGAGCATTCCTCACGTGCATTTGCTTTCTTTTTTTGCTGCGTGCGTGCACTTTGCACTAAGAAGCTTCCTGGTGAAAGATAATCAGTGCTGCAGTCATGGGGTGACAGGTGCTACAAGGAAACACTTCCTCAGCCTGACAAAGGGTGTTTGTACCCAAAAGCTTGCAAAGAAGAACTTTTCCCAACTATTTCAGTTGGTCTAATAAAAGATAGCGGATTAACCCAAAGAACCTTCTCAGGGAAACATCGAAACAGAACCTGGCCAGAGCCTCAGCTAGTATGGTTTGATGAAACCCAGCTTACTCCCCCTGGCCTAACACTCAGCAGGAACAAGCATATTTTTTGAGCCTAAGCCAGTAGCTAGTTTGTGGACAGAAGAGGCTATAAAATGTGATCACTTTTTATTAGACCAACTGAATCTTTGGAAAAGTTGCTCTTGGCAAGCTTTCGGGCACAGGCACCCTTCTTCAGGCATGAGGAGAGTCGTCTGGTGTGTGTCGGGTTATCCGTGGAGCTCAGCAGTTTAGTGGTTCTCTCTCTCTCTCTCTTGAAGTAGTAGTTTCCTGCTCATTGAGGCACAGGTCAGGATTCTAAGAACCGAAGTGCATCACTTCACTTTGGATGGTACTGTTCGTTTCCAGGAGCTTTCAGGACCTAGGAAACACGAAACCCCCACACTACCTTTTTTGCTCACAGGTGGTTTTTTGTCCGTTTCCATGAAGACCACTGCAGGCTTCTCCGAAATGAGACGGGAAATGGAGCCGAACCATACAACAATCTGCGTATCAGATGAAGCTAACAGGAGGAGATTCAGCGTTAAGTTTAAAGCCCTGTAGCTAAAGAGGAGATAAACAGCATAGATCCCGATTACCAGGGATATAACAAAGCAGCCACATGCAGGGCATGAAAGCCAAAGATAGATTTTCATTGGAGTCTTGATACTAATTTAACACTGCTTCAGATAAAAAACACACTCTCGGGAAGTTACTGGACTTGTGGTAGTAGGTGGCCTATCAAAGACTAGGGAGATTTGATCCCTAATAAAAGTGTATGAACATTTAACCCTAAATTCACTTGTCTGTATATCCTAAGGGGAAATTGGCTTTAGTTTTGCTTGTGAGGAGGCACTGGGCAAACTATAGTTTCTGACTCTTGACAAGTGTTGGTGTTGTGTAATATAATGTTCATTCACTTGAAGAGAGCAGTATTGAAAGGCAGTGGATTTCAGTACTGTCAATCCAATATGGTGACATTATGATTTTTTTTTTAAAGTATATTTTGTGGAGTTAGGCTACTTCGGGGTTTTTGGGTTGCCTTGAGCTGCTTTAAAGCTTTTTCGCCACAATCGTGAGGGGTAGAAAGGGAGTTCTTGAAAAAGGCAGAGCATGAATGCTGTGATCGTCATGTAATCGGGAGCTTCCGAGTCAGGGGCTGTAATAAAACCAGGAAATACGTGGAGAGTTTCTAATTCTGGTGGATAATATGAAAGGTTTGCATTTTTGTTGGGAAAGGAAGAAAACGTGGGTGGTCGGTATTAAGTCCAATCCTAGTTCTGAAGTGAGCAGGTGTGCTTGCTCATTTTAAAGATGCACCACTACCTTCTAAACCAGAAGCCCAAAATCTCCCCCTTCTGATTTCCGAAATCCTCTGAAACCCTGTCCTGGCTCAGTTGGGATAGGGGGTTGCACTCCTGTCTGTGCATTCAGTTTTTGGAGAGCCAGCATCGTGGTATTCCTCGAATTCAGCCTTTGGTTTACTGCATGGCAGTCCTGTTTTGCTCTGTTGTATTTTCAGAGTGCTCTTTGGTGATAGAGCAGCGTAATAATTTGTGGCTTTCCCTGACTTGGGATCTAATTTGACGTTAAAAAGGAAAAAAAAAAAAAGTTTGTGTAATGTGATGTAAGAATGTGCAGTGGGAGGCCAGAGCTGCTGAGAATAGCATCCGCTTGTTTCAGCCAGCTATACAATTATGGCGTTCCATTGCAATCTGAAGATGTTTTGTGCTTTTGGAAACCCGTATCTAGTACATTGTGCTTTTACGGGGGAGGAGCTTAATGACCTTGCTGATTCGTTTCCTATGTTCGGTTAGTTGTATACAGTCTGTCCTCCATCATAAAACAAGAATACCCTAAAACCGTATTGTACCATATTCCCCCCTCCTCAAATCTTGTTGATCCAGTATAAAATGCCCATGGGCAATTTGAGAGGATTACAAATGCAGAAGACAATTCAATTATATTCGCATCCAAGTTTTCCAGCTGACCTGGCTCTTTCAGTGGTGAACACAATAGGAAGGACCTCCATAGGGAGCTCATTAGGGTGACTAGAGTCAGTCCTTGGGGAGATGGAAGGGACTCTACAAGAGAAGACAGTATCGTGTTACCAACTCGTGCCATTCTTAAGGTGTCTTGAAATCTCCCTGAAGTTGTCTAATTCTTACTTTACAGTTTACATATTGAAAAGTGTTGTGAAATACTTAAATTGCAATATTTTATTTTTTTTTCAGTCCCCCCTGTAGGGAGCTTGGAAAAACCTCCAGTAGGGCTGTTAACACTGATGAGAGATCTTGTATGCCAAGGTATGAGTTTTTCATGTTCCTAGCATATATTTAAATGTGACTGGCAGTTGTGAAAGCATGGCATTGGGGAGGCAAGCGAGAAAGTGTATGAATTATAAAATGTGTCACGCAAGGTTAAAAACGTGTTTTAAATGCTGGTTCCTGCAGTCGCAGCGAGTCAGAGGGGGAATTGCTGCTTCCTAACTTCATTCACAAGTCAGATGAATTACGTGTGTATGAAGCCAGCCCCAGGTTTTTATATGTTTAAGGCCGGTCAGGGAATACTTCTCTTGCTTTTAAGAAGTCTTTTGTCACAATCTTACTCGCATGGAGGGAAGTGTCTTGTACTTCGCATTTCATCCGGATATGCAAAACCAGCAGACCACAGTTCTTACCCAGTCGGCTTCAAGCCGAGCAGCATATATGTGCCTGGTGTTACTTGTGACTCCGTCTCCAGTAGCAGCAAGAAGGGGAACCAACCAAATATTAACCGACTTCTTCAGATATATAAAGTTATATTGAGACATTTATGTTTCAAAGAGCTTGTGCCACGTTTCAGGTCAGTGAGAAATTCTTGTGCTCAGCATCTCTTCAGTAATGGGATCTTATCCATCTCCCCCACGTGCCGATTTTAGAAACTTTTTACTGATTCATTTGAGATTTTTTTTTTCCAACTAAGTGGCTATAGGTTTTTGGCAGGGAGTGTGAGGATGGTGAAAAGAGGGGTTGGAGCTGGTGTAGGCTCTAGAAAGATTGTTTTAATTTACTGTATAGAACACCATAGTGATTTGAGCTCTCTGCTTTAAATGCTTCTGAAAACAGCAGCTTGGTGATGGTGGTCTTATCTTTCCTTTTCTCCTCATATGGCGAGGAAAATATAGATTCACTGAACTCTTTTACATAAAACCAGTCAGAAGCATCCATTTGTGCACAACTACAGTAACTGGTTTGACGTAGCACAGATGTATCTGTTGCATTGGGATCGAGCCTTTCATTGCAAGAATCTCTGAAGCAGCATGGTGTGTTGAGTTGGATTGCCAAGGCTTACTGTCTGACACTTGCTCTGTGGCCTTGGGCAAAGAACTTCTTTATGCTTTGGTTGCCACAATATAAAATGAACTCTTTTTACTTGCCTGGGGTGATGGAGGATGAATTAGTGCTTGCAGGATGTTCTAGGCAACAAGCGCTGTCCTTACTTCTCTTGGTCCCCCCTTAAAGGATTGAGCCTGTAGCAGAACTGTCCCTTCTCCGATCAACCGTTTCAGTTCAGGTGTTTCCTACCTGCAGCAGGTTCCTGAGGCCAGAGAAATGATTGTGAATGATTTTGGTAAGCCAGAGTAACGTTACAGCTGAAATCCCATACCACATGACTGAGGCATAGGTAACATTGCCCTCCTACTCACCTGATCCTCAGACATACTCTACTCTTTCACAGCGTGTGAGCTGGTGGAGCTGGAGCTGGCACCTTAATGCTATACTCCTGTAGCCCTGATTCAGCAAAGTATTTAAGCAGTTTCATTGCGGTAGGTCTAAAAAGGGTGTTTACCTGTTAGAAATGTGCTTGAAGCGCTAGGCTGAATAGGAGTGGACATGCTCAGTGGCCCTGCTGAGTTGGATCCATAGGCCTTCTTTCAGACCTTTCTGTCATGTTGTCTGCAGAACGTCTTACAAACATGTATTAAAATAATACCTTTTCTCTTTCCAAGCGTACCTGTTTGTCTTTGGACTGTAATCTCAGCTTCTTTTTGACTGTCTAGAAAGATAGTTGTTTTTTTATTTTTTGTGGATGCTCCATAAATAGAGTTTCTTTTATTAGAGCAACTGATATGTCAATATCAAATCTGATATTTAACAGATTTACCCAAGAAACCTCGTCTGCCTGTGTCCTTAGACCAACATGGCTACAACCTATACCCCCATAAATGGAGTATCTTTTTCTTTCCAGAAATTTTCCTTTGTGGCAGCAACAATACAAAAGAACTCCTTTATATTTTTTCTAAAGGAAAATGGTCCTTTTTGTATCTAGGTTTATGCTACAAATTACTGTTTCAATCTGCATTTTGATGTTGGAGTCATGATAGAAGGCAGGTACAATTTTTCCGCAGCTGTAAGAAACTGCAGCATGCTGGGGTGAGATTTACCCATTGCTACAGACAAATCCAGTGGGTCTGCATTTCATGATTGCTATTATTTAACTTCTTCAGTTTTATAACTTCCTTATTGCAACAGTTAACTGGTAAATGGGAGATCTACCCTTTGCCTCATTTTGCTATTCATTTTAAACAGGCAGATTTTGATACCTTTGAAGACTTCTGTTTTTTCTATAGCAAATTAACAGCAACGTAACAGCTTTCTTGTAAAATGTCAAAGCTGGAAGAAATACTTAACATGCTGAGAAATCACTTCATACTTTCCTGTAATGCAACCACTGCTTAACAGCACTGCTACACAAGGTTATGAATGGAAATGAATGATGCTGTGTGTGATGGAAGATGAAGGTGGTATTCAGATGGGCATAATGCAGTTATCCAGATTAAAGCCAGGCAGTTTATTGCATGGTAATGCCTGTGCACAAAGCCTCTGCCTGAAACTTTCCCAGAAGTATTTTGACTATAAATATGAAGTGAAAAACTTTGCAGCTAAATTTAATCCCTGGCTTGATTACTCTGCTTTTTCCTGAGTGGGGCTGTCTGTAGAGAAGGGTAAACTGGGTAGAATAAGGGACTTCTATGCTTCCTTCAGCATGCAGCATCTCCTAAAACCTAAGAAGAGAGCTTTTTCTCTGTGCTATCTAAATTTAACTGGAAAAAAATCCCCTCTCATGTTCTGTCCAAAATGATGGCTTTCAGGAAGTCAAAAAGAAGGAAGTGAATATTGCTACTTGGGGAAGTTTTTTCAGCCAGAAGAGTTTAAATAAATACTCCATTGTCAAAGTTATAACCATAAAAGCCTCCTCAAATAACAGTTACGAAATGTTGCTTGGTCTATTTTTAGATATTTAAAGTTGCCCAAGTGGGAAATCCCTTTCAAGCAGATTTAGTTTCAGTTTTTTACAACTTTGAGGACCTTGCAGCTTCCCATAGGGTCCAAGAGCAGTCTAGAAATCCCCCCACGACGTGCAAGGTTAGGGGCTGCGTTCTGTCGTTTCAGGATAGTCATCTGCGAAATCTGGGGGGGCAGGGCAAGGCGTGAGATAAAGGATTTAAGCGTCTTCAGTCTCAGACAGGCAAGTATTGTTTACATTTTTTAGTTTGAAAACGAAGCTCAAATCAGGTTCTCATGGTGGTGGGAAGTCAGAGAAAATGTGTGTGCATCCTTACACTCATAGTGTGCACAGATTTAAGGGGTGCCGGGGGCCTCTCCTTCCTGCAGGGCACGAAACGGGAAGTTGGGAAATCTCCCCAGTGACGGCTGTTTGACTGCTTTCAGCTTGTGATAGGCAGGTAGTGTGACAGACAGAGGACGTCGTCGGGCACTCGCTATCCCTCTGTCTTGCTGCTGCTTTGATGGGAGGAGCTGGCGAGGATGCCCTGCTCTCCATTTGGCAAGTGCATGCAGTTGCTCTTGTCAGCGTCCGTCGTGTACACTGTTCAGCGTGTACTCGGTGAACCGCATGCGGTGCTTCATCAGTCTGGTTCACTGGTAACTTCAGTTGAACGTGTAATTTTTGGGTTGTAGAAGTCAACTCGGCACAGTGCTGAACTTCTCCTGTGTTCCCTCTGGCCCCCTGCAAAAAAATTAACGGTGCTGGAAAACCAGTCGTAGTTGCTACTTTGCAAGAAATGGTAGTTGAACCCAGAATGTGTTGCTCTGCCCCTTAGATTACTTTTCTTTTCCATCCGTATTAGCAAGCCCTCTTGCTGTTTGTCCTGAAAATGCCTTTTTTTTTTTCCCTGTTTACATATAGCACTGCCCTTTCTGAAGAGATTTATGTGAAATACTTTAGGTCACTGAAGAACAGATGAGGCACAGATTTGTTTTCTGTTTTTAGCACAGTTAAAAATTCTGTGGCATTCAGATACGTGGCTTCTAGAGTGAATAGGGGCGGGATATCTGAAGAGATGAGTAGATGACCATTTTGCCAATGTACATCCCCTGAATGCTCCTGGTAGGAGAGACCAGTGCTTGGGACAAAGTTCCTGGCCAGAGCAGTGAGTGGGTAGAGGTCCCAGCTGCAGTCTTGAGAGAGGGATTTGGTTTGGTCTAAATTTAGCAAGACCCTGTCTAAATTATTATGGCATGAAGCTCTACATATAACACGGAGCACGGAGAAAATTACAAATGTGTGACACGACTTTGCACTTGTAAAATGCCTTTGATTCACATGCTTTGGGGAAGTTGAGCCACAAAGAGGGGAAGTGATTTGTCCAAGGTTACCCAGAGACGGAGCAGGCAGCAGAACCCGGCCCTATCCTGTAAGTCTGCACTCACAGTGGTTGAGTACTGAGTACTGCGCCCAGTTTTGGGCCCCACAATTCAAAAAGGGTGTAGAGAAGCTCGAGAGAGTCCAGAGAAGAGCCACGTGCATGATCAGAGGTCAGAACAGATCTTATGATGACAGGCTGAGAGCTATGGGGCTCTTCAGCCTGGAAAAGTGCGGTCTCAGGGGTGATCTGGTGGCCAACTTTATCGGGGTGTTCACCAGGATCTGGGGGAACAATTGTTCACCAGAGCGCCCCAGGGGATGACAAGGTTGAATGATTATAAACTCCTGCAAGACCATTTCAGGCTGGACATAAGGAAGAATTTCTTCACTGTCTGAGCCGTCAAGGTCTGGAACAGCCTGCCATCAGAGGTGGTTCATGCACCTTTGTTGAACACCTTCAAGAGAAATTTGGATGCTTATCTTGCTGGGATCCTATAACCCCAGCTGACTTCCTGCCCCTTGGACAGGGGGTGGACTCGGTGATCTTCCGAGGTCCCTTCCAGCCCTAATGTTTATGAACAGTCTCATGGTCCTCCTGTAAGAGCTGATGCAATAATAATTTCTGAAGAAACTTTAGTGCCCTTTGCATAGTGACCAGTGAGTAGAATAACTTGCAGAATTTCACCCCGATGTGGATACGGATCGATGCACTGTTAAATACGTGGCTGATGACGAGCCTACTGGTGCCCATACAACTCCTGTGAAGTAAGTAGTTATTCTAGTCTGTGGCCATCGTTCACATAAAAGGAAGTGACCACTGCAACAGATAAGATTGGGTTTAGCAGGCCTCCTCCCTCTAATTTCTGTGATTTCTTTCTGTCACTGCGTGGCGGGTGGCGGGCCTTGAAGTTAAGCTATTCATCTGAGACAATAGCCAGCTCTGCCTCGGCCTTCTCCTACATAACCTTGGGCAAGTCACTTAATCTTTCTGATCTCATTATCTCACTTATACACAAGGGTAAGACTTCCCTGTGTGGCAAAGGGGTTGTGAAGATGAATGCATTGTCTGTGAATTGTTTGGGTCCTACAAGGGTGGCAGCTGAGGCAGTATCTCACTGGATATCTGAGTATTTGGACCTTTATTTAACAAAACAAAAGAAGCAGCTTACTTTCAAGTATTTCTTCAGAGAATTTCTGTCGTTAGTTACTTTATTGGATTCTTAAAAAATAGAGACTTGGAATTTTATAGCGTGTGAAGTCTTCTTTTTCTTGTGGATTTCCTCTAGGAGCTCATACGGAAGAACACAAAGGATGCAGATACTTCAGAAGCCATTAACTGTATCTTTCTATGCATGTCAGCCTGGCCTAGAGATGCTAGTGGCATATTCTTTCATGGCTGTTTGTCTCAAAGGGAGGACTTCAGTGGGTTTTCACCCAGTTTTGGATTATCGCCTGTGTGTACTGTAAGAACGAGGTTTAGGATTCAGGTCCTTTAACTGGTAAGGGTGTAGTGCAAAAATGTGATGGAATTAGACCTGCAAACACTGTGCAAGACATCGACTGGGTTTTGTCCCATTTCTACCAGCCAGTGACTCAACTTGCTCCAAAAAATGGCTCTTCCTGAAGGAGCCATCTTCCCGTACCTGCTGTTCAGGCAAACGATTCAGATTGTTTTTTATTCCTTGAGGGGCCACTGACTACAACATGCCAGGCTTTGGGACTGTGCGCCTTGCACCCCGTGCACCTATCTTTGGATAGGACTTGCTTCATTGATCCAAAGTCAGAGGTGCACGGGCAGGTCAGAGTTTGCGAGTGGGGAAACCTGTTCAGATGTCTGCATGACATCTGGCATGCACATGTAACCCAATTGTACCCTTCTACCAGTGCCTAGCATTAATATGGTTCAGGGGCTACTTGTTCCTCGCCTCCAAGGCAGTTGGAACTGGTTTTCTATTTTCCAGTCTGGTAATTTGGGGGACCATCTTTGTATTGATGTAGCTCCTGACATAGGTCAGTTGTGAACCAAAATCAAATATGTGCCAACAAGGGTCAAGAGTATAAAAGCCAAGTACCTTATTTACATAGCATCTCTTGGGATTTAGGACTGATTTTCCATTAGCAGTAAACACTGTGCCTTCATAGAGCATCCTCCACATTTCTTTTCAATGTAAGCATGTTATAAGCTTCATCTCAGTTTTATGCCTGTATCAACTGGCACGTTACAGAGGTCACAATGAATCTGTGGCAATGCTGGGAATATGAGCCAAATCTTCTGTGCATTGGGTTGATGCCAGTGAGTAAGATGGCATAAGTTGGATCTTACTACAAAGAAAAAAACGTAATCTTATTAGTTGTAAAAATAACAGCTAGGAAATCCAGTAAATAATGTGACACATTAGTTTGAAATGCCTCTGAGGAGTGAAACCTATCCAGACTCATAGCATTCATGGTTTTGAATCCTTACTTGGGAAGAACATGCTATCTTACTGGAGAAGAATGAAAAGATAATTAGCGGGTGATGTCATTGTTTGCTTGGGCTCTGTTGATAGGGGCAGCTGAGCCTGGCGTATAATATAAACTCCATGTAAAATGTTTATCACCGCCGCTGTCATTCTCCTTATTTGTCAGGGAAGCTTGACGAGAATGAGGACTTTTCTGGGGCTGCGCAGCCAGTTCAGGGAGTTGAAAGATTTCCATAAAAAGGCACAGGCGTTGCTTGGAAGAGCTGAGAGGTTTCTGGGTTGGCAGCAGTAAGTTAGGTCTGACCTTTTTTCTGGAAGAAAATATTGACCCAAACCATTCCTGGTTGGGGAGGGCAGTGGGTAAAATCAACTCTGCACTTAAAATTTGCTGGTTTAATTGTCTGTCCTTTTGTGCTGTTCAGTGTTGGGCATACGGAGGGAAGGTAAAACAAGCAAGTACTAATATTTTCTACAGCTGGAGGATAAATGCATGCACCGTCTATGAATCATTGCAGCAAAATGTGTCCCCCTTAATAGATTTGTGTTTGAGCAAACCTCAACAAACATGGGAGGGGAAAGACTAGATTTGTACTTGTCCTGGGAGAGTGCCAGATCTGAGGTTTTGGTGTCCCGGGGGAAGCAGCAAGTTCCAGGATTAAAGACACCTTCCAAGTTTCCTGGAAGACTTGAATAATTAACATTCTTTAAAACAAAGAAAAGTAGCAATAACACGACTGCGTGCCTGGCATCCTGCTGAAGACGGTAGTAGAAAAAACCTTCCACGTTCTCCCTGATGTGCGAAGGCTGAGGCAGTGATGGATGGAGGAAGCGAATCATCCAAAGAATGCTTCCCAATCCTGCTGCCCCTGGGTAAAATCACAATAAGTTTCCCTGTTACCGCTGCGGAGACTTGTGTACGTAGCTATACAATGCATGCTGTGCATATTGCAGGAGGATGCAGAGCAGCTTTGAGATGATGGGACGATGCTTGCAGTCACATGCCTAATGCCATGTTTTGTCTCCCATTTTTCAGGTTGTCAGTATTTGAACAGACCACATCATGCGTGAGTACAAGTTAGTGGTCCTCGGGTCAGGAGGCGTGGGGAAGTCTGCTCTGGTGAGTTGCGTTGGTCAGTAAGTTACCTTGACATCGTTGGCATGTTGAGGGCATTTGAGACTCAGTTGTGTCTGCTTATAAATATTGCTAACAGCATTGGGACCTTTCTAGAATTTTTCAAATACCTTGCAGGATCTGGCTACCAATTGCTGAGCCACTTCAGTAGCTGCAAGCTTAGCAAGAGATATTTAAAACATGCCAAATCTTTCAAGGTGGAGCATCTTCCAAGAAGAGACTGATTGGACTGCACCAAATTAATTAACATTCCACTTACACTATATAGCATGCAAAGTATAGCGGGTAATTAGGCATGTACGCCTGCAAGGGGTATATGTGCAACCTACAGTAAAAGTGAACCCCAAAGACCATTGGCTTACATGCTAGTAGGTGGCTGATGGCTCAGATGGAGCATTTTAGTATTTCCCTGTCCAACAACACAAGGATCAAAGTTGCCTGATGGCAGCTTGCACTGTGGAAGAAGGAGTTGCCTCTTCAGAGTGGTTTGCATCACAGTGTTGACAGCACAGTGAGTTCAGTATAAGGGAGATTTCAAACGCTTGCTGTAGGTGCTTAGCTGTCTGTCACCAATCAGTCGGCCAGCTCACTGCCGAACGTACTCTGGACTGGTGGAAAGTTCAGAGGAACACCCGTTGACCCCGGTCGCTTTCCTTGTCAGGATGGGAATAGCTTATTGGTTATCAGAAGTCAGGTGCAAGCAGAGCTTGTGTCCTAGAAAAGCTGTCTTTTCTTGGATCCTTTCACTTTGGCGAAGCTGAGAAGCTAATGCACTTGGTAAATTGCTTATGGAGTCCAAAGGGCATGCAGAAGGAGAGAGATGGGATGTAAGGCACATCAGGCTGTTAAATAATGCAGCTGGTGCGATGCACTCTTTAATAGAAACCCCGTAGTAACCTGTGGCAAATGTGCAAGTGTAGAACTTTATTTTTAAAAATGACGTCTTTACATAAAGCCCTGTTCTCCCTCAGCCACTGAAGCAGTCAGTAAGGAGAATTTTTTGCCAGTACGCCTTGAGGGTTGGCTTGTGGCAGGCTTATAATGTTCCTGATTTAGGAGTTGTACAATAAGACGCACAAAGAAAACCTCAGGCAAATGTTGCATTTATTTGTGATATAAAAGCTAAAATGTCCAGTGGTCATTTTGTCCAACTGGAATATGCTCTAGTGGAATTTTTTTTTTCTAAATACTTATCCTTTAAGTTAAGGCCTCCATTAACTAGTTAGTTCTTTGACCACTTCTGTGCAAGAAATATAACTTTGTGTTGGTTTCTCTAATACAAATATTGCATGTGATGAGTGTGGGTCTTGCACCTTCAGTAGCAGGACAAATCGGAGCGCCTGCATTCAGGTCAGTGACTTTATCGCTGTACTGGTGGTGCAATGAGAAGAGAATCTGGTAAATAGAAATTTAGTGAGCACTTTATGTGGCAGGGTAGATCCTGCCTGTACAACTTTGATTTGGCATATTGATAACGGGACACAATAAGCGTGTGTCAGCAGCTGACACTGCTGAGAGAACAAAATATTTGGCTAATGAGCATCAAGTTATTGACGAGCAGCTGAAAGGAGAGTTTCCAGAGTGGGAATTAAAATTGTATTGTGGATGAGATTCAAAGAAGCCATTTTATAATGGAAGTTTATTAGTGGTTACTTTAAATTTCCATGTCTTCCAAGTAGTTATGCTGAAATAAATTGTAAAGAGGATTGTATTCACATTCAGTGTTTCATTTCTCTGTTGAATTCCAATACAATATCTTGCTGTTCTACAGCTAATTCCTGTTTCAACTTCCCAAAATGCCTCTTCTTGTGCAACAAAGCCCTTTGTCCTGCCTCCTGGCAGCGATGACAGTGTAGCAGAAAATCCTGAAGAGGATGTTGTTTTAAAGTAAAATAATTTTGAGTTAAAATTTCACATAAAAGTAATTTTAAAAGCATTCTTCACAAACAGCAGTTTGCTGCATCTTGGCCTTCTGCCCATAGTATCATCAATATTCATTGGCAAATGGTCCAATGTATAATAGGAGAAGCACAGAAATTAAATATGTTAAACCACAAAAAGTAATGTGTTGCAGATGTGACTGGAGAGACAGGAGCTCCTAAACCTGCTTCTTCTCTGTCTTCGAGAGTAACTTGCAAACATGGGATAATTACTCATCGTATACTTTGGGACTGACTGCATTGCATGTTCAAATGGTACCCTCTTTGATAGTACAGTGTTAAAAAATCCCGACATGGGATCAGCGCAATCTCAAACAGTTCCGTTCCATATGCTTTGGCTTCTGGCATCTTGTATAACCTCCTTTACTGCATTACGGAAGATAATGGTGTTCCTGGGATCTTTTTATTTGAAGACAGGTCTGAGATTCCATTTCGGCGTAGGACGGAAATGTCAAGGGACCGGGGATGGAACAGGTTTAGCTGGTGAGGCAGAGGGACTTGGGAGAGGGAGTGCTGAAGGAAAATTTCTTGAACAGGAAAAAAGCAGTTTTCTAGCTCTTGTATCTAAGACAGTGCAGTTTCCAGAATACAGCAATGCCTTTTGTAGATGACTGTCCATACAGTTCTCTTTCCATACCTGAAACTCCGTATTTAAGGAGCGGTAACATGTTTCATCCCTATTGAACAAAAATGCCTTCCCTTTGTTTGGACAAACTGCGGGTGCCAGGTTGTCACTTGAGAGTTTCTATCTAGAAGAGCGAGAGAGGCTGTTGTCAAGAGTGAGTTGTTTATATTGACTTTAAAGAGATGTAATAAGTACCAGATTCTTGGCAGTTATCCACTATTATATTTGCAAAAAACCCATGCAAACATTTACTGCACCTTCCTGCTTAGGTGACGTCGATTTTTATTCTTACCAAGAAACAGTGGTTGCAGCTGTCCTTGGTTACGTGGCCAGTCAGTGGCAGAGCTAGCGTAACAGCTCAGGTGTTTGTGGTTTGCAGACCCGGCCTTCTCGGGATTATGCAAACGTCCCTGGGAAGGGACGACAAACACAACTGACAATTGAGCTATTATTCTGTGTTCAGAATTTCCCAAACAGTGGGGTCAGTAGAGATGGGGTTGGCCATGCTTGGTGCTGCTTATATCCCAGTGCTTAACCTGATTAAAAGTTGCATACGTTTTTGCAGTCCTTTTGGGTGACAGTTGTGAGAAATGTTTGGTATTTTTTCCTTAGACTTGATTCAAATTTTCTGACTGCTTGGGGGTAGCCATACTGACTTCATGCCGTGGGCTGGTTTTGAATAATTGGTGCTTGAAGAACAGTAGCGTTCCCTGATCTGAACTTCATCTTAAACGTTTTTTTCTCTTTTTTTTTTTTTGCAGACTGTACAGTTTGTTCAGGGAATTTTTGTTGAAAAATATGATCCCACAATAGAAGATTCGTATAGAAAGGTAAAAATAAAATGGTGATTATTTCTGAGTCTTTTATAAGTTGTTATCCTTTTGTTGTTGTCACAGCTGTTACAATAGCAAAATTCCAGCTCAAGGTTGATAGAAATTTTATCTGAATGGCGGGTGTCCAGTTGGATCCTTTTTGGCGTCACGGTGTTGGCTTTTTAGGACCCAGTTCTGGAAATTGTTCCATGTGGTTTTATCCGATGGCTGTATAGAGAACTGTGCAGACCCTCGGTCTTGGGGTACTCCATTCCTAGTCCACCATACTCTGCCACCTCTCAAATAAGGCATCATTTGCCATTCAGCAGCATTTATAACATTCCTTGATGTAAGTAAAGGAAATACCACAAATATCACACTAGGTTTGATTACTGAAGCATAGTATTTTTTTTTTTTTTAAGTAGCAACCTCGTGAGTGTTTAGTTGACATGAGCGCTGCTGGTTTTGAAGGCATATGAAGTTCTTTGCTGCCTTTTTGCAATTACAAGCTTACTTCCAAAGCAGAAGCATTATCACAAGCCTTGACAAGCGGCTCTATGTCACTGTATCGGCGGAGCTGCGTTCTTCTCTCGGATTGACCTTGCTGGGGTCGTCTGACCCCGGTGCTCTTTCCTGCCAAGGCGGGGGGTCGGACTAGATGACCTGCCCAGGTCCCTTCCGACTCTAGATACTATGATGTAAAGTGTCCCGTTGTTTTAGAGATTCGAATAATTGTCATAATTAAAGGCCCCAAAGCAAGGCTGAAAAGACCCGCTGCTTTTGTGCATTGCTAGTCAAATTTAAATCTAAAAACCCTGTTAAGCGTTCTGTAGTTAAGATTTACTTTTCCTGAAATTAACTTCTTTGGTCTGAAAAATTTTTCAGTGAGCAGAACATGTAGCAAATACCAGGGTGTAGCTGCAAACTGAGCCTGAGTTTTGGCTTGTGTTTTTTGATGGTGGGGAGTAAAAGACGACAGATATTACAGGGCTCTTTGGGGTCTGACTCTGTATCTGAAACTAGGGCACATTTGCAGGTATGAAAAACATTAACGTTGTTTGTCTCGTTTCTCTTTTCCTCCAGCAAGTGGAAGTAGACTGTCAACAATGTATGCTTGAAATCCTCGATACTGCAGGGACAGTAAGAATATTTTCTCTTGCAAATAATTATGGAACTTTTAATGTCACAAATCAATAGCTGCTGGTACTCTAAACTACCGTGTTGTGAACCTGACACCTAAAACGGTGCCAAAAACAAAAGAAACCTGTGTAGCGCGGTTTACACAGCTAAAGTTCTCTCCCAGAGGGAGCAAGTGGGTTAGCTCCCCTCGTGCTAAACCTCTTCTTAGAAATCAGTTGCTGCCTTGATAACAGGGTGATAACATTTGTGAATTCTTACTTGCAGAATATTTTGCTACGGTGCTTGTCAGCTGAGTGCTGGCTAGTGCTCAAGTGCACCAAGACGGGCTGGTCCCTGCCCCAAAGAGCTTGCAGCTCTGCTTAAGGATGAGGCCCATGTCTGTGTAAGGAGCAGTATGGGGACAGACAAAAGAGTTACAGGAGTGGGATCACATCAGGCTGTGGGTACAACTTGAAGGGCTCTGAATCACTGAAATGGGCTTGGTTAAAAAACACAGATGAAGAAAGGCTTCTTGGCCTTGATGCCTCCTTTCTCATTGCACTTCACTGCTTCCATGCTAGGGCCTGTGGCCAAACAGTGCTGAATGAGACATCTCCTTGTCTTCCTCCTTCGTTGCTCCTCTGCTAGAGAGGACAGGGTGAACAGGGGCACGTCCAGAGCATTTAGGCAAGCTGGGTGAGGTCCTTGCATGCAGTCCTTTGTCTGTGACCAGAAGGTTAATAGAGGCAGTTGTTTCTGTTAACCTGAAAGCAGGGCAGGATGCGGTAACTGGTTACTCTCAAAGTGCCACCTTGCCGTCTTCTTGCTGAAAGGTTACAGTTGGGGTTAGGCCTATGGGATTTTGTCTTCCTGCCCAGGTCAGTCCCCCCCAGGCCTGCTCCAGGCCAAGCTCTTTCATCCCTTCTCCACCTAGCATCTGAGAAGGTCCTTAAGGAAATGCAAAAAACTGTCCCAGTGCCCCTTCATCATCCTGCAGGAAGGTGCCACTGAGCAGGCAGGCTGTAATGGTTGAGAGAGCACTATGGGCGGAGGATCTGTTGCCTTGACACGCAGTTGCTGTTTGTTTTACAAGGCACTTGAATACCATGGTGTTGAGAGTGGCACAGAGCGAGAGAAATGCCAAGTCTTGTTATTAGGATTTCTAGTGAAGGCTCTTTTCACTGACTTGGACTAAAGAAAGCTCTCAGGTCTTGGATGCATAGATTTCCTAACCTGCCCCTGCAATAACTTCACGTTTCATTGCATTGAACCTTCAAGAGGTGTGCATATTGCAAATGGCCGCTGTGTAACTATGTATATTCACTGGGGCCTTCTTTCTCCCACACACCAGTGTTCACGAGTCCCACGCGTGTGACACCTAGGCCCAATACCGTAAGAAGGGACTGAGCATACAGGCTGTGTCGGTTCTCTCCCTGTTCCTTTTTGGCTAGTTTAAGGATTTGGGAGAGAACACATCTATATTTAAAAGCTCAGTGCAAGTATGGCAATTGGGTCTGAATCTTCTTTTTATGGTTTATGATGTATGCTAGTCCATATTTATCACTGCAGTTTATTTCCTAGATCATTCTATTGCTTTTTGTGTTTTATTTCTTATTCCCTGAACATTTTCCCCTCCCCGCCGCCTCCTAAGGCAAACAACAGCAATGAGGGAGTTGAACTCATGTTTTTTATTAAATTCTTATGCTTCATTTGGATTTCTGCAAGGGGTAGAAATGTGCATTTAGATTAGCTGCTACAGTCTTATCTTGTTACAATAAAAGTATTCCTTTCTAAATGCTCATTAGCTGCATTAAATAGCTAATTACCTTTTTTAAATGTTTGATTACAGGAGCAATTTACAGCCATGAGGGATCTCTATATGAAGAATGGTCAAGGGTTTGCACTAGTATATTCTATTACCGCACAGTCCACATTTAATGACTTACAGGACCTGAGGGAACAGATTTTACGGGTTAAGGACACTGAAGATGTAAGTAAAATGCTCTTGCTTTGTCAGAAATTTTTTCTTCAACTAAATAACCAGTCATCTGTTTTTGAACCAAGTTGCTGGCTGAAGGACACTTTCCTAGCAAGGGGCTTTATAGTTCATAAATAACTCTTTCCTGAGAACAATAGGAACTGTTACATACTTTTTGGAAAATGTGTCCGTTTTGTTTTTAATAATGTCCGTTTCAAACATCCTCATTTACTTCCCTTGAGATATGATTATATTGAAAGTAAAATTCCACCTTATAAAGTTAGAGAAAAATACAGTAAAATGAGCTTACTGCAATTGCCCTCTGAGGTCTGATGGTTCAGATTCCCTAGGCTTTTGCTCTGCGGGACTGAGACTGCTCAGAAGGACTTCAGGAAGGCTGGTGTTTGCTGGAGGTACCTGTCCACCAAAAATTTACTTTTACATTGGCTATCAAATACACAACTGCTTCTAATTCCTGGCCAGTGTGTATACCACAGCCAAAAGCCTTTTTATCTCAGTGTCTGTTCCAAGGCAAATCCTTGTTTTCTTTTGTCTGTGGTGTGAATAGAGCATTTCAGTCCACAGGGCTTATCATAAACGCTGCTTCAGCCTATTTGTGGTTTGGTGGCTTCCATTTCTACAGCTTCTACTGTTCTTCCTTCTCAAACAGTGACAGTTTCCTGCATTTCTGAAGTTATAAAACTATTGTCACTGGCACAGCATGTTGTTACAGCTTGGCTGGCAGTTTTTTCCCCTGCTCCTTTTTGTTTTTGTTTTTTTACAGAATATAGAATATATATCCTCATGGTTGATCTTGTAATGTGTGTTGCCAAGGTGGAATACCTTAGTTTGTCTTGGGCTGTTTCATATACCCTGTACTCTTTTAAATGGTCTGCTGCTCTTAGGTTTTATATATACTGGCATGTACATGGCAGTACTCCCAGGGTAGGAGAAAATTATTTCGGGCCTGAATTTTAGGTATTCCCTTGTGAAAATAGAGTCCGCTAGTCTAGGTCTGAGTACCTAGATATGCCTCCTGATTTTAAAGAGATGTAGGGCTGGTAGCTCTCTTTGACTACAGTGATGCTGGGTGTTCAGCGGTCCCCCAAAAGCCTGCCCCTCTCAAGTGTTTGGCAATGGGTGACCTAATTGTAGGCACCCAGGGATGGAAATTCTGGTTTCAAACTCAGAATTGTCCCTGTTCTTCCTGAATGTGCCTAGATGTGGCAGGGCCACACTTCATAGGGTGCTTATAGTGCCTGCAGGTTGACATGTGGGACAGTGTATTTGTTGACTGCACTATGCAATTGCAAAAGTCACCATTTGCAAAAAGTCTTGCAATGCCCAGGAAATCTAGCAGTTGTGTGCATTAAAGAACTTTGTTTAGGAATGTATGATAGGTCTGGAAGGGGTTTCTTACAAGGGTTATCAAGTCCAGTCCTGTGTTTGCAAGCAGCTTATTCTTTTGGAAGTCTTAGCTAGTGATAGATTATCGTTCTTATTTGGCTTCATAGCAGTTTTTAATAAAATAATAGGTTTAGGACACAACCTGCATAGAGTGATGATGCCTTGTTCCATTTTTTATGTAATAGAAAGAAATGATTTGCCACGATGTAAAGGCCATGTCTCTGAACCCTCTTAAGTGTTTGTTTCAAAGCTTTGCTACTTTTCCACTGGACCATTTCCATTCCATGGTGGATTTTTTTCACAGTATATTTCTTAAAACTTGTGGCTGAAGTTGCAGGTGGGTTGTGGAGCAGTTGGGCTGAAATATTCAGATTTATGTGACCTTTTCATTTGTTGAATGTTAGATGGGAAGTTGAAATTAAAATTGTAGGACTAACAGTGTTAGTAACCTATTGAAAGCTGCCCAGAGGGGTGTGCAAAAGTTTACATACTCCCACTGACAGTTTAAAAGTAGCTGCTCTCTTTGATGCTGATTGCCTTCAGTTTGTATCAGTCCTTGTCAGAGACCTGGGACACTAGAGGTAGCCTGTCATTCATGTTTCCTTATCTTCTTACGCTCTATCCAGTTAGTGCAATGCTAAGGATCAGTAAATAGAGCCTGGGGCATGATTAGGCATTGTATGTAAATAGCTTTTTAGAAAAGAGCAGCTTGAACGACATAGTAAGGTGTGCTGGAGAAGGATAAACTGTCCCTTGGCGTTGAACAAATTGAGGGAGTCTCAAGTTTTTGTTCCTGCCTTTAAAATGTCATTGTTCCTTATCTTTGGCTACCTTGTTTTCAACTGGCTCTGATACCCTCTTTGGTTTAACTGGCTAAACTTTTATTTAAGTAAAACTAATCTTCATTTAGGTGGGGATTATGCTTGCATAAAACCCTGGTAACATGATGCTTTTATTAGCATTTAGGTCAAAGTACTGAGCTGTTCACGTAGCTACACTGCTAGCAGTGGCATCTGCATTCTGGTTGAGTTAACCTAACAGTGGAAATCATTGCCTTAATATTGGTTTGAGTACCTAAAATCAATTTAGGCAGGCAAGGTCCTTTGAACAGATGTGATATCTTTTATTAGTAGACCAACTGAATAGTTAGAACTTTTTCCCAACTACACAGTTGGTCTAATAAAAGATATCACATCTACTCAAAGGTCCTTGCCTGCCTCTGTCCTTAGACCAACACGGGTACAACAAAAACCCAGTAAAATCGATTTATTTATTTTAGTTGCTTAGTTGAAATTCATGTTTCCAGGTCTGGAGGGGAACAAGGTAATGTTCCTTTTGGAAACATAACATGAAAGATGACGCCCATGTCATTTTGAATATGTACCTACATTGTGTAGGGTGCAAGGCTTTGATCTGAAATGGAGGTTTAGTCTCTTGTCTTTGACTTGCAGATTTTTGGTGCAGAAAGCAAAACTGTGTTCTCAAAGTTGAATCTATTATTTTGTGCTTCAAATGAAAACGAGTCTCAAATGTATTGAACTTTGACTTGGAGACCAATTTTGTGCAGAATGCAGAGTTAAAATAGTTGGCAGATGTTCCTGTATTGTCTGACTGGTTTCAGGAAGTGGACAGTAACTTTATTTTCCATCTGGAAAATGCAGGTTTTGTGTGCAAAAAATGTAAATACCCCAGGAAAGGGAATGGTGTACATACTCAGTGTAAGCAGTTGAAAAACTTTGTCTCTGCTTTTACATAGCTCAAGGGAAACCAGTAGTGCATGCTTTGTGGAAGGAAAGCACCACAAAGCTAGCTCTTACCTGTTCACTTCAAAATGCTCAGGGAACCAGAGATGTTTCATGCATTGAGAAGACGTGTGATACGCAAAATTTAAAAGCAGGCTTTAAAGTATTAATACTGTTAAGGCTTGTATTGCACACAGTTCTTCAAAGCCTACTTTTAAATTTTGCATGTCACACACAAATCTCAGCTCAGCTCAGAGTAGAGGGAAGAAACCTCTGGTTCCTTGAGCATTTTGAATGAATAGGTCACAGCCAGATCTGAAGTATGTTCTGCTGCAGCTTTTCATGAAGATGTCAGAGGAAGCTTATAGGAGGTGTAGAACAGGGGTACATCGTGTCATAGTGAGCATCACTTTCTTTTTGCATTTTTATACATTTTAAATAAAAAGTCAGGCCAGCATCTTGGGGTTTTCTCCCCGCCACGTTCCAGGGGGCCTCTTTTGGGGAGCTCCTGGCCTGTTGAAGGCCTTAATGTTGAGGAGAAACAGGAAAAACCCCGGGGAATACCTTCTGTTGTTTCCATCTCAAAGAAGTTGATTAGAAAGCTTTTAATGAAAGAGCCAGGTTCCTGGCTGAATTTGTAATCCTAAGAGGTTTGTGTATTTTTTTTTTTTTTTTTTTTTTTTTTTTAATTCCTTAAAACAGTCAGTTACTTGCTGGAGTGGCTTGATGCTTATCCTCCTTAGAGTTTATAGTGCTATTACTTGAGTTGAAAAATGTTATCCCTGATTTCATGCTGACAGCTTGCCTGGCTCAGTACAGTATAGGAGATAAATATTGCCCAGGCCCAGAGAGCTTACAAACATAAAAACTGTGGCCAGTTTAGTCTCTCTTTTTATTGGAGACCTCTTTGTTTCTGCATTGTTTCTCCTGGTTTGATAAAGGAGAAATTTTCCAGTTATTTGGATGTGCTTAAAGACTGGTCTTCTCAGCCTAATGCTCCCGATTTATTTGCGAGTAATTAGGGTAACCAATGTCACTTTACTACAGGTACTGTGTGTTTTCCTGTCTCTCCTTATGTAATGTAGCAGAAGGCCAGGCTTCCTGTAGGCACTTAGCTCCTCGTAAGGTAGCTCTGTATGTGCACCTTGGACAGCGGGCAGCTTGATGAGGAGGAGTGGTTGATCCTTCAGTACGCTGTTTAACAGATGATTTGCCTGCACTTGGCCGATGCAGGCTTCCTATAAGGCTCAGCACAGTACGCACAGTTTTTTACATTAAAACAAAACGATCCGTTGGCAGTGTTGTAGTTACAGAAATAAGCAGCATGGTGAGCAGCCCTGCTAATCAAGACCCTGGTGCTTCTGTTACGTGACGAGCAGTGACAATTCATTTACTTTAATGTAGAAAATGCCAATTGGCGATTGCTTTCATCTGCCCATGCTGAATTCTTTCCATCTTGTGTATGTGAGGCCCCGTGCTTGTGAGATGATGCAGTCCTGCCTTTCCAGTGAAGACAGACGGCTCCCATTGCAGCATGATCCTTCTAGGCGGCTAAACCTAATTCCTCCCATCCCATGTATCCAGAGCACGGCTTTCCAAAGGGTGGCCCATTTATTTCCTATGGCTTGACAGCAGCTGCACAGGAGAGAGCAGGTCAGGAGGGCTGACATCCCACGTGTGCCTCATGACGTGCTGCACACACTGCTGTCTCAAACAGGATCAGATGGCAGGCAGGCTGACCTTGTGCCAAGGCTTTGAAAGGCCACACAGTAATTTTTTTTTACTTCAGGAGTTTTAAGTGTAGACCCCAGAAAATACACTTAGCCTAATTTAACCTCCTCAGGTGGAAACATCGCTGTTTGTTGTCCTCACCACAAGTAATCATCATTGAGCTTTGGGCATGCACATGTGGATTTTATTTTATTTTTTTTCTCCTGTCTCTTTTTCTACAACCTCACAATATAACCTACTGTGTTAGTTCAGTTGCGGCTCTGCGTGTGCGGGTTTTACATATGTACATATACATGCAGGCGTGGGTATGCATGTATTTGTGTGCACTTATGCATAAGTTCATTTGTATGCATGTATATCCTTTTTTTATTTTACTTGAGCCTGTTTGCTGTTGAACAAAGAGGGGAGAAAAACACTTGGGAGGTAGGGAGAGAGTTCAAACAGTGTTGGCTTATGTATTTCTCACACTCACTTTTTTTTGTGATCTCCCCAGGTTCCAATGATTCTGGTTGGCAATAAGTGTGACCTGGAAGATGAACGTGTAGTTGGCAAAGAACAGGGTCAAAACTTAGCAAGACAGTGGTGTAACTGTGCCTTTCTAGAATCGTCTGCAAAATCTAAAATCAACGTTAACGAGGTAACTACCCTCTGTTCCGCTGCCGAGCAGTAGTGGATTGTTTCTGTCTGTGTATGTGTTGTCTTTTCCAGGCCAGCGTAAGTACCATTTCAATGTGGTAGGAAGGCGATTTGATACCTCTTCATCCACTAGATTTCGGGTGCGTATTGGAGCCCCCGGCTGCAAAGGTGTAAGAAACAATGCTGGTCCCTTCAGGTCCTGAAACTGCTGTTTGCAAAGAACTGTCCTCTGCTCCCTCCCTTAACTAGCAAGGAGGTGAGCCTTCCTGGGCTAAGTGCCTGATGCAGAGCCCTTAGCTTATCAGGCAAAATATAGACAGCAGAAGACCTCCAGGAAGCCTTCTCCACTGGGGGAATTTCA
>JAGPOW010003356.1:6873957-6889482 GCA_030014935.1 Caiman crocodilus | reverse complement strand
TCAAGTTTGGGTTTTTTCCTAAAAAGAGACTTTGTTTATTAAGATAGCAGTCTTCTAAATGGTTATGTCTTCTCTTTCCCCATCACTAGTAATATTTAGCGTATGGGCTCAGTCATTTGCTTTCTCAGGTACTGCAGCATCTGGGTGCCCTGCACAGCTGACACCTCATTCCTCCTAAAAGCAAGAGGTTTTTCCTCCCTTAAGCCACTGTTTGCCTGTGGCCAAGTCCCAGCAAGGCTGTGTTGTCCAGGTAGGGTTTTGACCAGTTAAATTGAGAAATGCCTTTGGAAATAGGTGTGCCTTGCCCTGCCTTCTCAGATGAGCAGCTTTGGACCCTCTGGTTTTGCCTAGCCTCCAGCAGGACTAAATCCCATAGCCTCACAGAAAACTCTGATTACCAGAGACCACACGTGCAGCCACAGCGGCTGAAGTGCCCTCGCCAGTTGGTGCCAAGAGATAGCTGAGGCTCTCTGGGGACTTGGAAGATAAGGCGAAGCAACAGGATCTTGGACTGAGCCCAGAAGTGAATTGGCAGCTTGCGTGAAGTGCCAGCGCTGAAGCTGTCAAGCTAGGAAGGGAAGGGTCCTCTAAGCTGCACAAGTTCCAGCTTCAGCGGCCCTTAAGTTCAGCCAAGATAAAGCGTCTACCAGAGTCTGCCTCGGTCCAGGTAGTTCAACAAGCTGTAGTTAATTTTAAACCTGTATGAAAACTCAGTTTGCCGTGAAGCTTCTGGGCCTCCACATGGTGTGATCTTTACTAGGATACAAGAACATAAGAAATGCCTCGCTGGGTCAGCCCACGGGTCCGTGTCATCCAGAGTCCTATAACTCACACGTGTACAGAGTGGGCGATGAGGTGGTGATCGGTGAAACCAGAGCGTACATTTCACAGCGCATTCCCTTGTCCTGTGCAGAGCGCTCGGTAAAGCATGCGTTTTATGGAAAATGCATAAGACCTTCACAGACTACACATTGGAAACAAAATGCTCTTTAGCCACAAACACCTCAGGAAGCCCCAGGAACTGTGCAGGCAGGGAGAAATTCACTAGTAGCCAGTGGACATGTTTAATTGTCTTGTGACTGCTTGTCGCAATCGCTCACGAGTTACAATAGAATCAGCCCTAATGAGTGATTCATATTTCCAGGCCTTGTGCTGCATGGTCATGCAGAGAACATGGGTATTATGGGCATTTGTTTAATTACTGCCATCACAATTTTGGCCCTTTTTTTTGTTAATTATGAACCAATTTGCATGCTGAGTTTTCTCACTCCAACCCAGCCAAATTTCTGGGCCTCTGGTTAGCTAAGATCGTCTCGTTGCCATGTGCATTTGCATATGGGCCACTACTAGAGTACTTTAGGATTTCCTTGGCCTGTAGCTACCAGGTTGCTTTTAAAAACTTGCATTATGCCAGTTTGCTTGGTGCCTGTCCTCGCGGTATCCGTCTCTGGCAGGACAGCACTGAACACGATGGTTCTTTTTGCCCTGTTAGCTGTTAGACAACAAAGCCAGGGAAATCAAAGCAAAGGAACACTGCATTTCTAAAGCAGCCTATTGTGGTGTTTGCTTGTTTATAAGAAATCCTTAAACAGAGGAAGCGTTGGATCCTTGATTTTTCTGGCTATTGTTGGACTTTTCATTATCTAAAAACAAAACTTATAAAACCTATCACAGATGCTGTAAACCTTTAGTGTTGTTCTTGGAAAAGCAGCTGCCGCACTTAGTAGCAGTTTCTTTCTTATCGCATTTCTCTGATTTAGGATTTTTAGGGAGTCTCACTCATGAATGGTGACTGTCTACGCAGCCCCTTTGTCAAATTTTTACCTTTACACAGCTCATACTAAAGGTTTGGCCAAGCGATTAGTGATTTGGGGAGTTGCTTACATTTTTGCTTGCTTACCTGGATGCTGTAAGGGTTGCATGCTCACCACTTTCAGAAATTCTGGCAGTGGATATCCAGAATCATTTACAAAAGCCACCTTGCTCCTGATTAGTGAAAACTAAATACTGTCTACCAGCAGACAAAATGCCCTTTAGCAAGCTGCTCTTTTCCCTGCGGTACCTTTCTATCTTCCTGTCTTGCCCATATTCTTTAAATGCCAAACCATGTTTAGCTGCTAGGAAAAAGCTGGTGGCTTGACCTTAGTGGAGTGCAAGCTGCTGTCTTTGCCTGAAGCTGACGGTGCCAAGCAGTGGAACAAGCTCAGCAAGGAAGGAGCGAGAGAAACGTAAAGACCTTCAAACTGTTTTATTTTAAAACTGGAACACGGTGCTGCCTCTACGATTACATTCAAACCATTTTCACTTTGTTTCAGTGCTTTAGAGGAGATAACATCAGGACACTAGCCGATTTCCAGATGTTGCTGTTTATACACACAGCTATTTTTTTTTTTTTTCCTTAAAGCTCCTTGGGATTGGCAGGAATTTGTGAGCCATCAGCCTCACCGGGGAAGGGAAGAAGCACACAATGAGCTGGGTGGGTTTTTCCGCGGGGATGCGGAACTCTTTGATAGTGTGACGTAGCCGGCGGCGTCCCCGCAAAGCTCATTTTGCCATGAATAATCCAAGTCTCCTGGCAGGAAAAGGCAGTTGCAGCAACGGCATTCACAAGAGAGAAACGTGTGCGGCTTTAGACACCGAAAGTGTCATCTCCCGGATGAGTCTGGGCTCTGGGCAGATATATTGCTGGTTTTGCTACCTGTATCAGTCAAGCCTGTGGTCTCCAGAGGGTTTGAAGAAGGGGAGGCAATCTGGTGCATCTCTAGCTGTCCCAATACGTACAGCAGAATTGCAGCGTAGGACGTGTGGCCCTCCTGAAGGACAGACCAACAGAGACTACTTTAAAGACAAGCGTCATACCGAGGGCTAAGTGTCTCACTGTGCTGAGCCTACTTCGGCAGGGGCGTCTGGAATAAAGCTGCCCTGAAGCTAGACTAGATTAGCCTGAGAGGCAAATGCCAAAGTGATTCTCAGGGGCATCAGGCCAGCGCAGGGGCTTCCAGCAGGTCCAAAGCAAAGGGATTATAGTCGGGATGCCCCTGTACTGAGCTGAACCAATTCGATCAGCTTGCCATTTGCCTCTTGGTTTAAATAATAGCTGCTCTTCACTGCTCTGACATGGACATGGGGGGGCTTGTCCTTGCCTGAGACAGGCAGAGGAGAACTAAGCTACCTTTGGTGCGTGCAGGCTGTCCTGAGGTCGCTCCACGCGCTACTCCATAATGTGTTGAGGTGCTTGCAAGGTTTGATTCTGGAAGCAGGCGTTTGGAGCCACCGGAGAGAGGTTCCAGCTTGCCAAGCAGCTGGGTTTGACCCATGCGTATTGCAGGTGTCGTGCCTTTGCCTTGCGGTGTGCTAAATGCCCTTTTCTCTTTCAGATCTTTTATGACCTGGTCAGACAGATAAACAGAAAAACACCAGTGGAAAAGAAGAAGCCTAAAAAGAAAACATGTCTGCTGCTTTAGATCCCCACTACGCAGCAGCTCTGAGCCAGGTAAGAGGTGAGCACACGACTGCCGAAAGCCCAGAGCCCTTGTTTTGGCCTCTCTTCTTCTACTTTGAAATCCCGGGGCCTGCCGTGCCCCTTGTGTTGCTGCAGCTGCTGCAAGATGTGAGGACAACTGCAAATCGGTGTGGGTAGGATATGGGTTTCATTGGCAAAGAAATGAAAAGCAGCCCACCAAAAAAATCCCAAGGCTAGATATGCACTATAAATATCCTTCCTGTGTACCTTGGCATGGCAGTCAGGGAGCTGAGAGCTGCTGTAAAGTGCTTTTAGAAGCGTTTCCTCATGCCTCAGGTTTTGGATAGAAATATCACCTTGCCTGTGTGCCCTGTTCACATCAACATACACTCCTCTGGCCCTGTTCGTCCCAAACAGCCTCCCAGTTAGTGAATCTTGCCTTTTCTAATCTGTGAAGTGATGCACATCTTGCAGTCCTGCGAGTGGAAGGGTAGGGCTTTCCAGGAGGAGAGGCGCCTCTGCTGTTTGTCCCTCGACAGCCATGCGGCTCGGGGGCCAAGATTTCAAAGGCAGCCTTGCTTTCTCTTCTGCCTCGCTGCAGTGTCAAACAGTGTCAAAGCATCTGGCTTTGATACAGGTCCCAGGCTGCTTGATCTGAGAGCAGCCTCCTGTCTAACTTGTTGGCTTCTCTTATTGTGGGGCTTTGACATGATTCGGTCAATTATGTTCATGTGAGGTTCAAATGGGGTAGAAGGCTTAAAAAAGAAAGGAAGAGCATTCCCCACCCCATTGCCTTCCTCCTGCACCTTGGGCCTGCTTGAACACGGGTTTCTTGCTGACGTTTGGCTGGGGTGCCATCTCCTGGTCTGTCAATATATCTGTCCAGCTTAAACTTTTGGCTGCCAGGCTGTAACGGCAGCCTAACTTCAGCCAGCTTATTTTCACTGGAACAAATGCAATGATAAGATGGAGCTGATATGTTTAGTAGCATAACAGATGTGTCCCACTTGCCGCTTTAGCTGAGGCTGAGTATCTGCACAACACATGCAGATAATATTGCCACTTACTGGTGAGAGAGTGCACACACAGTTTTGCTGGCAAGGTATTTTATTCACTCCTAGTTAGCGTACTACTTTTGCCCCTCAGTCTGATACAGATGCTCAGAGTATCAGATTTTCCATTGTGCTTTCACCTGTTTCCTCTTATTGTGGTTTAAATAATCGACATGTTGCAGCCTAAGGTACCAGGAGGTAACTTAACACATTACACACAAAGGATGTTTTTCAGCAGGAGATGTGGTCGTTGTGTATGCAACATATGCGCCAAACTGCTGCAGTGCTGTATTATGGACTTCCAGCATAAGTTTGAGCCGGATATACGTAAATATACGTGTAAATCAGTGCAATGAAGTGAAATAGTCCTTTTTTGGCGAAACACTGTGCTTGTTCTGCTTTCCCTTTTACGGCTGATAATCAGGAAGAATATTCAAACCTTTTATTTAACATCTTTCATCTCTGCAGTATTTTTTTAACTCTTTCCCCTCCCTTCCCCCTTCTCTCCTTTTTTATTTTTACATATTCTAGATTGCAGGAATGAAGAACTGTTGCCCAATTGGAAAGTGCCAGCATTCCAGACTTCAAAAAAATGACATAAATTAACGACATATCTGAAGAGGCTTCTCTTGTTTTTATATATTATGTGAAGAATTTAGATCCTGTCATGGTTTGCACAAGGTCCCTGGAAAAAGAAATTGCTCTGTGTATATCTCTTGGAAAATTAAGACAATAGTATTTCTCCTTGCAATAGCAGTTAACAGATGTGAAGATAAATATAATTGACTCTAGTGTATGATTATACAAAAGAGCATGGATGCATTTCAAATGTTAGATATTGCTACTATAATTACAATTTCATATTGATCTTTTTATCATAATTCTTCCCCATCAAGCACTAAAAATGTTCAGCCATTATACCTTATATCTATAAAGTTTATAGATATATATTATCTGAAATTCCCCTTTGAACTCACTGCAGCAAATAACTTTTTGAATCATTTGACTTCATTTTATATTTAAAAGTTATGGAATATCATTATTTTCATTCTGCCATTATATTCTAATTAAAATGTTTGTGCATAATGCTTTCGAAAAATGGGTCTTTTATAGGAAAAAACTGGGATAACTGATTTCTATGGCTTTCAAAGCAAAAATATATTATATACTAAACCAACTCTAATATTGCTTCTTGTGTTTTAATGTCACAGATTAAAATACAGCTTTTATGAATAATTAAATTTTAGTACATTTTCATTTTGTTGGTGTGTTTTTTGGGTTGTGTTTTTTTGTTTTGTTACAGTTTTCAGGTTTTAGTTTTTTGTCCCCCCCCCCTTTTTTTTTTTTTTTAAACAAATGTTTCTGTGATTTCTTCCCTCAACTCCACAGTTATGCCAACAAGCTGTCTTCTCTCTCCCCTGTCTTGGATGTATTTAATCAGACTACGCAGTAAAGTACAGCAGCCTACTTTTAAATAGTTTTGTATATTCTTTTGGATGTTTAAAGACTATTCTGCTGCAAGTATCCCTCTGTACAATTATTTTTATATGTAAAATTTAGTTGAATATTGTATCAAGGTCTAGCTTTTACTACGATCTTCAGTCTGACAAAGTTGTATGCTTCACTGGGGGAATGTGTGTTTTAACCTTGTTAATCTAAAGGGCAAGAGCCCAAGAATGAAGTGTTACATTCGACGTCTCCAACAAAACGGTGGATTTGAGTTGTTTTTTGAGTGAATACAATTGCACAGAGGCAACCAGCTGGTTATTAGTTTTTTTACATGAACCTTGCAGCCAATATAAATACAGAAGAGGCTGGTAAATTTGTCGCAATGTGTATAGGGAGCTGAATGTGTTTTATAATATGTTTCACAAGTTCACAGAGTACAGGGTATGGAGAGACCCACATGTATTTATCAGGCTGTCTCCTCATTTTTGTGTGCAAGTGGGAGCAGCAGCACAGGCTGGAGACCTGCCGGACCCGATCACCTCTTCAGACTTATACTGTTGAAATGCTGTTAGCTTTGAAGGACTGACCACCACGGCACGTGAGAGTAAGTGAGAAGAGAACCAAGTCTTCGCAGCGGGGCAGTGGAGTGTTCTCGGATGACCCTGACCATCCCGACAGCGCCTTCTGTCCAAAAGATTTTCAATTAGGAAATGAAAACGAAGCTGTAGCCAAAAGATTGTTCCTGGCTCAGTTTTATTGGAAACCATGCATGTGGGATTTCTTTAAGCCTGTTCTCTAAAGATGTCGTGCAGCTGCCGAGTTGTGCAGGGATCCCGATTTTCAAGTGCAGCCTGGACTAAAAGGAATGAAAGAACACGGACAAGAACGATGCAGAAAATGTCTGCCTGCGCATCGGTTGCTGGGAAAAACTTTAGTTGCTTAGCTGCTTCCCTTCACTAACCTAACTATGCACTTCCTTCTCTAGGAGGACCCGAAGCATGGTCTCTGCAGGTTAGTCGATATCTTTACTAAATGTAAAGTTATTTTAGTAATAAAGTAATTTTAATGTAACTGCCGATTTTATTAGATGCGTGTTCTATGGAAATGTAATCTCCACCGTGTAATCCACGGCGCCACTAGATGGTGCTTTAGGATAACACGATACGGGTAATGCAGCCACATAAACGTGTCGGAATGGGGAAGCAAGGTTCTTTGGGTAAATCTGATCTCTTGCATTGGACCAACACAAATAGTAGGAAAAATTCTTCTTTGCAAGCTTCTGAGTACAAACTTGCTTTGCCAGGCTCATGCTTCCTCAGCCTGACAAATGGTATTTCTACCCAACAGTTTGCAAAGAAGAATGTTTCCAGCTATTTGAGTTGGTCTAATAAAAAAACATCAGTTTTACCCAAAGAACTTTGTCTGCCTGCGTCCTTAGACCGACACGGCTACAGTCTATACCCATGAAACAGGCAAGTAACACGCAACTGATCTGTACGCTTCAGCCAGCGAAGCTGAGGGTCCCTGCCCCATGATCATAGCATGCAACAGGTGGGGCTGGGGGAGGTCAGCATCAGCAGGGGAGGCAGCCAAAACAAATCGGGCTGCTTCAGGAAGCAGGGTGTTCAGCGGTGGTGGGGCTTTCCCCTCTGCACGATGCTTCTTGCGGCTCATCTGTTTCCGAGCATCACCCAGCAGGCAGGGTGAAGCAAGTGCCAACAGCCAGATGGGCGGCACGTCTCTGCAAACCGATCAGTGCCAGGATGTCGTGGAGCGCTGGAGAACCACCCCGTTGATTTTGATACAAATCAGAAAGCCAGAAAAAGCTTGGTTCACAGGAAACAATGGGAGTGATGCAGGTCAAGGAGTCTCTTACTGTCCCCTGCTGCTGCATTGCCCTGTTAGACACAGTGGTGTCACTTGCAGCACACAACGTGTTATCTGGGCTCTGAAAAGTGCAGCTTTAAGGGAGAGAGTGAAAGTGGTGGAAAACAGCACAGACAGGGTGGAAGGAGAAGTAGGGATCTCGAAAGTATTAATAGCCCTTGGCACGGAGGTAAGCCAGAACAGGGAGGGGATATGGAGCAGAATCGTGGAAAGCTGCATAGAGGGAAACACGCAGCCCATGGAAAAAGGTGAGAGTGGTGCGAGTTGCAAGGTCCCAGAATCGGAAGGATATGCTGGGGGCGATGTATGAATAAAACAGCCAGGTTTTGGGGACCCAGATCCCAGACCAAGTCCCTGGCACTCGGCAAGCAGCCGTCAGAAGTGGAAACACTGACAAGCGTTTGTCTGGGTTTTGGTGGCCAGCAAGACGGTGACATTGAGAGCAGCCAGCCAGTTTCAGGGGCAGCGTAGTTGTGTGGTTTGCAAACAGATTCTGATCAGGAGATTTCCGGGGGCCAATTCGGGGCCAGTTTTTCAAATCCGAGTTGAAAGCCCTGTCGTGGGGTGTTTGGGAGAGCCCTGAATTCAGCCCCAGCATTCGGGCCAGGGGTGGGCAGTCTCTTCACCGTGCCCCTGTCTCAAGTGGGCAATGCACGTTAGAGGGAACGCTCAAGGACTCCCGGGATGGAGAAGTAGCACATGAAGTGTGGGACCCTGTGCAAGCGAAAGCCTGAGAGTCTGCAGGTGTACCGGGAGGTGATCCCTAGTTGGTGCTCAGTAGCACTTTGTAGCTGGAGAGACCATCTTATAAGCAGCGTAAAACAGTGGTCTCGTTATGCAGGATCTCATCCCAGAAGAGAGAGGAGCTGAGTGTTTAGCTTGGGATCCTTTGGGTTGTAAAACAAGTAGCCAGCTTTCCCACCCGAGAGTTGTAGAAGGGGGCACTGTGTTGTGGTGTTTCTCATTTTACTGCTAGGTGATGCTTTGTGAAAAGAGACTTGCAGCATATGACCTGAGAAATCTAACGGAGAAGGGTTTTTTATGTACTGGTTCCCTGATTTCAGACCGTGCCTCTAGATCCTGTGGTCAGATGGCTGATGAGGTGAAGCCGAACAACATGGCGTGGATCCTGGCGCAGGATCCTTTGGGGCAGCACCCTTTACTCGTGGCCGGAGCTGCTCCCATGCCATGCTGATGTGCTTGCTTTGCAGCATACACAAAGAGCTAGTTTTCTTGCTGGGGGTGGGGGGTGGTGTCATGCGTCTCTAATGGATTTTAATACAAAAGCCCAAAGTTTACGCTTAGTTACATGTCGGCTCGACTTCCGCAGGTGATGCCTAATCTAGAATACAACCTGCAGCACATGATTTGATGTTTCATTAGTTTAAAGAAAGAGCTTGCCCAAGAACGTTCTGCATAAAGGTTAAAGGGCAGATCTTCTCTGAGCCCTGAGTAGTCTGTTCCTGGGCCTGACTAGCATCCAGTCAAAGACAGTAGCCTTGAGCTAGTAGGGAAAGGGCACATTTAACATTTCAGTCGAGTTGCAGAGGCCCCAAAGTCATCCAGCACGTAACATCACTGACTTGAGTTGAGTTCCTCTGCATGAATTTGGCCCGTGTTGTGTTGGCACCTGTACAAACACACTTCTGCAGAGCAGAAATCATCTGCTTGCCTTTAGCCATTTGATTTCTGAAGGCCGCGTCTTCTACGTGGTCTTTGAGGTGCATATTCCCATCTGATTTGGTTTGACCAGCGAGCGAAGGTACTGCCGGCACTCGGCGTCTTACTAAAGCGAGTCGTATGTGAGGGTGGGTGCTGACTTCTCGTGAAACGTGGTGTCTGAGAGGGGAAATGGCGCGTGACTCTGGCTTTGAGAACGAGTGGCAGATGCAGTGTACGGCTGGCCTGTCCCACTAACTGAAGTGCGCAACTCCTCTGGGTTGGGATTTACAAATACACCCTGCACATCCTCTCCTTTCTTCTGCATTCTTACGACAGCGCTGCAGGAACGTCGCTGAAATGAAGCTCTGTTTCTGATTTCCAGCCCGTCTGGCCCCAGCAAGGTCAAGAGGCAGGTGTTTGGTAAGGTAAGAAGATGCAGAAGTGCAAGTGGGCCGCTGACTTTCTCAGGCTCAGTCCTTGTCTGCACTGGAAAGTTTTGTGGGCATTGCTTCATCAGTTAGGAGTTTGGGACCCCCTACCCCAACTGCAGTGTAGAGACAGTCATGCTAGCAAAAAAAACCCCAAGTTTCCCCGTTTGTAGAGGTAATTTCAGCTCCAACCGCACCAGAGCTTTGCTGGGGAGCTGTATTTATGCTACAGGGCTTCCCAGCATATCGCCAAAGCTGTAACTCGATTGCCAAAAGCCGTTTGAGGTGTGGACAAGGCTTGAGTCTCAGTCCAAAAAAACCTCTTCTGTGTCAATCGAGAACAGACTTCATCTTCTTTTTAAAAAGGGTTTGTATTGAAGCATCTTGTCTGATGCTGGCCATGCAGGGAGGGGCGCTTTGTCTGTAGAAGAAAAATCACGTTTGCAATGACAACAGCCCATTAATTTCCTCCTTCAATAAATAATTTATGTCGTGCGAGGTCCCCTCATTATCACCGAGGGATTGTGCACGGAAGTGCGAACCCGAAGGAAGCGCCAGAAGAAAAGCTGTGAAATGCAGCCTCCCATTGTATCAGCTGGCTCCTCGCACGCGGCCCCGGGTACCTTCCTCTGCAGAAGGGAGCTATTAAAGCCCAAGCAGTAAAATCCTCCCAGTCAAATAACACAGAGAATCCTCTTCCTCTCTCTGTGTTTTATAGCGCGCTCCAATTCAGCAAGCCCATAACATTTAATTTTTACAAGGCTACCAGTGACTGCTTCGTCTCAGCCCCCTCGTCTGGGTGCGTGGCAGTGTTCCCACTGGGATGGTAATTCAGGACCCCCCTGCAAGGGCAGACAAGGGCAGACAGCCTCCCTGTTGCCCCTTGTCAGGGGAAGCATTGTCATGCTAATTCCACCCAAAGCTAAATGGTTTTAAGTGACGATTTTATTCTGTGATTGAGCTATTAATGGGCACTCTCCATGACTGCAAACTTTAATGAGAAGGCAGGTGTTGGTGATAGTTGCAGGGGTATGAATAGAAAGAGCCGGTTGCTGTGAACGGAGGCGGCCCTGGGGGTTCAGCTCATACTCCTGCCCTTGGGAAAGGAAGGCACGGTGATAGATTTTCTAGGAGGGGAGCTAGCAAGGGAGGAGACTGAACATGTGCTGTGCTGTCCAGCCCATAATAATGGGTGCAAAGAATGCACGGCTACACCAATGCTGCACAAGCAACCCGTGGGACTCATTGCTGCAGGATCTAAGTGGGGTTCATTGAAACCCTGCGTGTTACCTTGCGGCTAAGGAGAATGCAAACGTATGGCAAGTAGCACCACGTGTGTCCTGGTCTCCTTGCCCTGCCGGGATGAAAGGACACCCTCCAAGGAAGGCTGAGTGTCCCCCATCTGCCTCCTGCAGGGTTCCTCAGGCCTTCCTCTGGAGCAGCCGGTCAAGATGGGATGCCCCAAGATGGGGTGGACTGTGGGCCTGAGCTGCGCAAGCCAGTGCCCAGGAGAGGTGGCCGCACACCGGTGGGGCTGAGTGGGAATGGGCAGCTATGGCTGTATTGTGAGCTGGGGATAAATATTCGTGTTTGGCAAAAGAAAAGCAACTGAGAGTGGAAAACTCCTCACAGCTCCAGTTGGTTCCCCTCCCCGCAGCTTACTGCTAGCCGGAGCAAAGAAATGAAGAGACCTGATTGATTTTTTTTGGTCTTTTTTGTCCAAAATCAGTAAGTTTCTAGAGAGGCCTTTCCTCGGGCAGCGCGGACGCGGCGGATGTGAACCGAAGCTGGGGAGTGCACAGGAAGCGCTCCCTCGTTTACTGCCAAGACGTATTTTTTCCCCTCTGAGGTTGAGCCTAGATTTTTTCCCCCCCCCGTTCTAATTTTTTCTTGTTTCTCCTCCTCTTACCCCGTCTCTAGGTGCCCTCTATGGTGCACGTTCACATGGATCTGAAGTGTTTCTTTGATCAGCTCATCTTTAGCTGGCTAGGAAAGGCTTCCTCGCCCTAAGAACCGCTCCGGGAGGCCGGCTACCATGGGAGCTGCTGGAGCCCTTCGGAGAAGTCTCATCCCATCACTGGTGATGAGAGGGGATTACGGTTCAGGGAGCTGGCGCATCCCTCCTCCATCCTCGTCTGAGGTTCTGGACGGCGAGGGTTTGGTCCCCGGGGATGGGACGTGCGCTACGTGCCGCTGCAGCCAGGTGTGACGCTAGGTAGCGGAGACACCTGCCTCTTAGGGCTTGGTGGGGCTGTTTGCCCTTCCTGAGCAGGAAGCCCTGCCTGGTTAGCTGGGACGTGGGTTAGCGTCTGCACCATGGGCAGAGAGGCTTCGGGAGAGCTCTGCTGGCTCCAGGGCACGGTGGGACAGAGACCTCCTTTGGTTTGGTATTTGTCCAGCCTGTGGGCCTGCCTCCAGCCTCTGCCCATGCAGAACTATCTGTTTTTAAAGGGAGGAAGAGGAACCGGTGTGAAAACAGCTTTCCTCTCCTGTAGGAAGAGCCCGGAGCTGGCTGCTGGCAGCGGTCATGGCTGCATTATTCCTGGAATAATAGCTTTGAACAGACGCCCATTGCATAGACCTGAGCTTTCACCTTCGATGCCACGTACCCAGCCTGCCTCTGCGATGGTGGTGCCGGGAGCTGAGCCAGGGCACGAGCCACCTGTGTTGAGGAGCCCAGGACTCCTCGCTAGAGCACGGGACAAGTCCCCGCTGTCTGGGACGAACCCCGGCCCTGCAGCAAACGCGGTCTCATGCTGCATCGGTCTCCTCTGAGCCAAATGCCTCCTGGCTTGTGATTGTGCTGAAGCAGCGACTAAGGGCGGCAGAGGGATTTCCAGCCTGGGTCCACAGAGGCACCGTCTTGCTGACCCGAACTGGCCCCTGCCAGGCATTCGGAGCAAGGCCCAGGGAACCCAGCACCTACGCAGGGTTGCATGGCCCGGTTGCAGGGAGCAGCAGAGGCAGAGAGAAGAGACGGTGCTGTCAGCTGAGATTTGGAGGGGGGAAGCAATGAGGCGGAGAGGCACGAGGAGACGGCGCTGGAGATGAAAGCAGCAAGGGAAAAGGCTGTTGCCCTGCGGGCAGCGGCATGGGAAAGGCCAGCGCTCGTGGAGGAGAGGGAGCAGAGAGCGGAGCAGCCCAGGCTTTCTATTCCCTCGTGCTGGGGGCAAAAGGGCCCTGCTTGAAACGGGGCTGGGGTCACCCCCTGGGCCTGGGTTTCTGTACCATCGCGAGCCCAGCCCAGGGTTTGGCCTGGAGCAAGAAGGGCCCCGTTCTGCCTGTCCGGACTGGACCAGCGTTACCACCTCTGAGGCAGCTTCATTATCAGCCCTGCTCCATCACCGCCGCCAGCCCCGGGAGTGATTGCTCGTTATCTCTGGTCGCTTGAGCGTTACAAACGCCGAGGCTGGATCCGACTAACCGGATTGCGCAGGCTTTGACCTGAAACGCAGCTCGGAGCCAGGCGCGCGAGGATGTCTCGTTAGGATAAATGTGCAGAGGAGACTGGGGCAGAGCTGATGGGGGGGAAAAGCAGCTAACTGCATGCCTTGTCCCCACGGAGCAGGAGTCAAAGGCTGATCCCCTCCCCGCGTTACAGGAGAGACGCGGCCCCTGGGACAAGCCGGAGGAAAATCTCCTGGTGCCGTTGTGGCAGCGGCTCTCACCCCAGGGCCTGCTGGAAAGAGCCTGACATCTCTCTGCGGGGCTGATGCCAGCATCCGCCGTGATGCAAACCCCCGTGAGCCCGGCTCTCCCCTTCCCCTGTCGCTGGCCCACCAGGGCCAGCTCTTCTGTTCCTAGACGCCAGCCCCTTGGCAGCAGCTGTGGCATTGCACGGCAGGGCCCATCTTGCAGTGCCGGTCCAGCAGCGCCACGATTCAGGAGCGCAGCCGGCCGAGCAGCATGTACCGAGTCAAGGCCTGCTCCAGCAAACAGGGCTCCTCTCCAGGAGGAAAGGGATGGAGTCATCGGCCAGCCATCCCCGGGCCCGCAGGACCTGCGATTCGGCATACCAAATATGAGCCTTCTGATTGGGAGAATCCTGTCCACCGTCACTACGCTGCCCCCGCCCTGCAAGCCGGCCACGGGTGTCCTTTCGCACCAAAGGGGACGCACATCCCGCTGCACAGGAGGAGCCACGACCCCACTGCGCTCAGCAGCTTTGCAAGGCACCACGCAGGAGTCGCTGCAGTGCTTGCGATGCCACCCCCCTGAAGGGCTGACGGGAGGGGGGCGAAGCTGTTCCCAGACACGCCTGGGCATCAAGGGCTTGTTCCTCTGCTGTTGGGAGAACGGGTCACCCAGGGGTGTAATGACCCTGGGGGCCCTGCCCCGTCGCTCTGCCTACCTTGCTGGACCCTTCATGCAGCACTTGCTGAGTACCCCATGTGCTCCCTGCTCCCTGCATTGGGCTCCAGGGAAAGTAGCTGGGTTTTTCCCAGGCCAGGAATTGAATGCAAGGTCTGCTCCCTCTCAGCTAGGTCTTAAAATAGGCTGGCTTTGCCCAGGCATCTGCTCCCCCGTCCTGTGCACGGGATGCTGTGGCCGGAGGCACGCAGGGGGGCTTGGGGCTGCAGGGCCCTGCCCGGCTGACCTGGCTGGGGGAGAGCCAGCTCTTGGTAGCTCTGCCACGGCTAACACGTGTCAGGGCGTGCAGCGGGAAGGTCGAGTGCCAGCAACCTGTTCCCCTAGGGCCGGGTCGGTGCCTTGAAGCCAGGGCCAGAGCAATGCAAATCCACTCCTAACCCGCGCAGCGCTGCCGTAGCCCCCAGCTGCGAGCGAGGTCCCCTCGCGCTCGGGGCTGCACAGGCAAGCCAGGACCGACTGCGCGGAGCGGCAGCGGCTGGTCGGAGAGCAGGGGGCAGGGGAGAGCCCCCGGGGACCCCGAGACGACCGCTCTCTTTCAGACGAGCCGTGACCCATCCCGAATGGCCGCGGTCCGGCCCTGCCTCCCCTCGCAGCCGTCAGCTCCAAGTCACCAGCCCCTGCCTTGCGTCACGGGGCGGAGGCCGATAATGCCCCCATTGTGCTCGGGGGGAGGCAGCATCCCCAGCCTCATTTCCCCCCGGCTCTGGCTGGGCTCCAGCCGTTGTCTCCCCCACAAGGGACGCTCTCAGGCCGAGAGACGAGCCCCCGGCAGACGCTTTCCACGGCCGCGGCGGAGCCGGAGACCACAAAGAGCAGCTTCAGGGGCTGAGCGTGCAGCTCCGCGCCCCGGACACGGCCCCCATCGCCTGGCCGCTTGCGTCAGCCCCTCCGCCGCGTGATGAGCGTCGGGCCCAGCTCGCTCGCGCGTGATGCGGGGTGGTGGCGAGGGCATCTCGAGTTCCCAATGAGGCTGTTTCCATCACGTGGCCTCCCATTTCCCCCCCGGACATAAAGCACGCAGCTTGCTGATGGGAGCATAGGCGTGAACCCCGTAGCTAATTAACCCGAGCCAAGGCCGATTAGCTGGAGCCTCCTGGCTTCCGAGCGCACCGCAGCTCCAGCCCTCTCCTGGCTTGTCTTAACTTCGCCGCGTGGCCTGGCCCGCTCCGAGAGGGACGCCGGGACGGGGCTCACGTGCGCTGCCGCGCGCTCG
>JAGPOW010003356.1:6854740-6867919 GCA_030014935.1 Caiman crocodilus | reverse complement strand
TTAATCCGCAGCTGCCGTGGAAGGGGAGCGGGGGGAGAAGGGCAGGGAGACGAGGCGCTTCCTGGGATATATTCATACCGCGATGACAGGCAGGCCCTGGCAGCTGGGGACGCGCCTCTCCCTCGGCCCTGGCCGCTCGGCTCCGAGGGGCGCGGACCGGGCTCGGGCCCTTGATAACGGGGACCCAAGCGCCCGTGCAACGTGCCGGACGGGGCAGGGCGAGAGCGCAGCGGCAGGCGGCCACGCGTGTCCGTCTCTGCTACAGCGTCGCGGGTAAAGAAGGAAGAGTTGCAGGATCGTTGCCGCGTGAAGCCACCCACCCCCGGGTCTCGATAGCCCTGCTCTGGTGCTGTCGTCTCCCCTGGGTTTACTCCGCTTTGACACGGATGTCAGAGCCGAATCGGGCCGCGGCCCTCGAAGTTCGCAAGCGGACGCGGACGCCGAGCTGTTTTCCTGCCCCGTCCATCCCTCCTGCCCGCCCCGGGCGGCTTCCCTCTCTTCTGGTCCGTGCTCACGCGACTAGTGTGGGAATGAAAGGTGTGCAGGGCTGCTTGTCGCGTGGCAAAGGTGGCTATCCTGCCTCTTGCCAGTTTGCTTCGGGCTGGCGAGTCGTCCTGGGGCCGCTCCGACCTGCATGGGATGGCCCTGCTTTGTTGCAGTCTGCACCTCGCTGGTGCCACCCGCGCCACGAAACTTCCCCGCGACGCGTTTCTCGGGGTGCGCGGAGGCAGCCCACCGCCGAGGGCTGGGTCCCCCCAAAAGTGCCGTCGTGGGAAGCCCGTCGAGCCCAGCGCCGGCGGAAGAGTCCCCGGGGAAATGCTGCGGGCGGGCGCAGAGGTCAGAGGATGCCCTTGAAGTGCCACCGTTACCCCGAGCTCTGCCACCTCCCCAGCCAACCGCGGGCACGCTCCCCAGCTTGCACGCCGGCACGCTCCGAGGAAGGGCCGTGCGGCTCGGCGCCGCGCACGCCTGGGTTTAAAGAGAGCCGCCGTAGAGGAGCAGGGAGCGAGCAGAGCAGAGAGAATAAAGCTGAGACGGACCCGTACCGGTCTGAGTGCCACCCCCCGAAAACGCTCCCCGTGACGGGTTTGCGCTGTGCCGAACCGAAAGAAAACGGTGCGAAGTACCGTCGAAAGAGCCATTCGCCTGGCCAGGCTAGACGCCACCTCTTCCTCCTCTTGCCCCGCTCACGCATCATGGCAGATTCGCGACCGTTGGTCTCCAGAAAGACTCGCGCGCTCTGCGGGGAGGCACTGTGAATTACTTCCCAAATTATGCGAGTAATTAAAATCAATGAGAGGGTGCCCTGCTTAAATCACACCATTAGATGAGCCTAGTGAGTGAAATGAATGTAATAGCGTTCAGGCGATGGCTTTTAACTCTTTCCCACTGGTGCTTCCAGCGCGGGGGCAGAAAGAGGCCTGGGGTGAGGCGCGGGGGGGGTTGATCCCTCTCCAGGACGGCTGCAGCCCCCTCTCTCTGCCCCTCCAGAGGTTGCAGCAGCTGGCTTGCAGAGGCTACCGGAGCGGGGCGGCCTGCAAGCACGGGCACTTTGCTCCCCGGGCCCTCCAAAACGGACGAGAGTTCGGCGGTCCGGGATCCGGGAGCAACACCGGCGGGGCCGGCAGGAGCGGGCACCTCGGGTCTGCGGCGCGGTGGGGCTTTGCTCGCCGCGCGGCCTGCATTTGCTCACACGACTTGTTGCCTCCCTTCAAACTCACGCTGTCTCCTGCTTTAGGGGCTCAGTCCTGCTCGATGGCCCAAATCTCCTTGAGTTCACTGGGGATCGGCTCGGGGCGGGTATCCGCTTGGCTGAGCACGGGGCCCGATTCTCCGGCTATCAGGAAAGAGGGTCCCGCTGGCCCGCAGTCTCGCGCAGGACAAAAGCAGAACGAGCTTTCCCGATTTTTTTCCCCCGTGCTCCCGTTTCCATAGTGTCTGCACGCCGGGTACCGCAAATATAACTCTGCTGCCCTTTTCCCCGCGTGGCCCTCGCCCCTGCCCTTCGCCGAGCGCGTGCTGGCCCGGGAAGGTGGGCTCCGTGCTGTGCAGCAAAGTGGACTAGCGATAGCAAAGTCCCCAGGGGCTTTGTCTGCCCCTGCCTTGCCCCTCTCATCTCTCTTTGTCCCTTGCAAGGATTTACCGAGGACACGAAAGCCTAAGCTCTGCTGTCGCCTCGATCCAGACGCGCTGCCCTGGCGGCAGGGCGGTGCTGTCTCTTGCCCTAACAGCTCGGGATCTTGTCTGGGGCGCGCGCGTGAAGACACGAGCGCTATTGATGGGTTGAACCTGTGATTTGCACCTCGTTTCCATATTCCAATTAGCTGCTAGGATAAAGGCAAAGTGTGGTTGTTGATTTTCTCTCCCCAGAATCGGCAGTGCGGAGTCAGTATCTCACCGGCCTAACCTTCCTGGCGCGGCGCGGTCCTTCTCTAAGCCCTCCCCTGCTTCACGTACAGGTACACGTTCCTGTCTGCTCTGCCACGTGAGAGGAATGAATACAGGAGCACGACGTAAAAACACTAATTATGAAAAATTAATTGACCATATGTTTTAATTACAGAGAGTGGAAAATAAGCGAGAGGAATATGCTTTGTGCAGCGTTGTCTCCTCTAATGACTGCATTTTAGATGAGTGGCACTGCAGGACAGGACCAAGCGCTCATTTTTATGCGCATAATAAAGTGTCTCGGCGTCTCACCCTCGTCGCCGCCGAGGACGGGGTAAAACGACAGCTGAGCTTGCAGCAGGGGCCGCTAATCCGGGGCCCGGTACCCAGCCCTCGCGAGCTGCCCGAATGACACGGTGATGATGGTTTTGAACGTGCCTTTGTGGCTTCAGAGCCCGGTCCTGCGTTCAGGGCCCCAAAGGCAGATGGCAGCCGCGATCTCTGGAGCCCGGCCGAGCCTCGCGACGTGGCATCCTCGCGGCAGAAACGCTGCCAGCTGGACCGTCCGGTGCGGCGAGCTTCCCCGTCGCGAGTCAAAACGCTGCTCTCCATCGCGGGCGGTGGCCGTGCCGGCGCTCTGGCCTGCGGCTCTGCACGGGACGCGGGCGCGGGTTTCCACGAGAGCTCCTCTCCCGCGCCGCGCCGCACCCGGTGCAGCTGCTCCGTGTAAATGCTCCGTAAACTGGGACGGCAACTGGGAGGGAGCCTAGTAAGATCCCTGAAATTAGAGCACACAAACGTTACCCCATTTAATACCCCCCTGCAGACAGAGCCCTCGGCAATGCTGTGCTAGGGAGGCTATGGAGAGAAGTGCCACGCTGCCTTGGAGACGCAGGTGTCTAAATCTCTTAGGGTGATTTGAGTGACTATTTGGAAACTTTTTAGTTTCCTCCGAGCAGACTGCCTGGACGGAGGGCCAGGGAAGCTGTGCTCCCGGCGGGCAGAGCCCAGCTCCTGCCACCTTGCAGCCTCTGGTAAAGCGAGCAGGATTTGGCAGTGACGGGGGAGCTTAATTCGTGTCCATACCGCGCCTTGGAAATGCTCGTCTCGGTGCACGGGTGCACGCGTCTACAGAGCCGTGTGCTTCAATGAGCTGCCTTTGTTCTAGCGGGAATCGGGCGGCTTGGAAAGTCTCGGCCATCCGAGCCCAATGCCATCCATCCTCTGCCTGCGAGCAAACGCCTCCGTTTATCCACGAGACGCACGGAGAGACAGGTTTGCCCGGAGTCCTCCCGGGACGCAGGGGTTCGGGCGCACGGGGTCGGGGCAGGGCCTACACTATTCACCACCACTATCGTTTCCGTGGCTTTGCTGTGCCGGACACGCAGCGTGGAAAAGGCTTTACCGTGCTCTTCGTTGGCTTCTGCTGCAATGGGCAGAAAAATCCACGCCTAAACGTTTGGGGTTTTTCTAGTTCCGTTTGTTTCTCGTTTTCCGAGGCCGACTTGCTGCGAGGATGCCTCGGCTCTAATTACGCTCGTCACGTCAAACTGCATCGTGTCGGGAACCCGAGCCCTGCTGGGAACGCAATGCCCCCAGGGGGAACGAGGGGAGATTTACCTTGGACACGTGAGAGCGATGTTGGGGCCGTTCCAGACGCGGATGAATGAAGCACGCGCGTGCCGAGCCCTGGCTGTATCGAATGTGCTTGGCTGGGAAATCGGGATCCTGGACGAGGGCCTCTCCTCTCTTCCTGTGCCACCTCGTTAGGGAGGCCACTAATGACATCCGAAGAGAGATCCCCGCCGAGTGCGATGCCAGCCTGTGACCCGGCACAGCGGGGTTCATTCCTGCCTCGACTTTGTGACCTGAGACAAGGGCGTGCGCTGTAGCCGTGTTGGGCCAAGGACGCCGGCAGGCAAGGTTTTCCAGGTAAATCTGATATCTTTGATAAGCCCAGCTCGCATAGCTGGAAAATTTCTTCTTTGCAAGTGTTCAGGTATAAATACCCTTCGTCAGGCCGAGCCACGCAGGAGGAGCACGCGCCGCCCGCAGATGCTTCCTCGGCCCGACGAAGGGCATTTATACCCAAAACCTTGCAAAAAAAGACTTTTTCCGACTATAAAAACGGGAGCAGTCTGTTTACCGCCAAGGTGTCCGATGGCAAGCAGGATGTTGGATTATGATTCGTTCTCGTTACGATGTTCCACATTTCGCAGGAGAATTGGTGATGGAAGCGATATAACGATGCTGCCTCTAGCGCGCTGTCTGCTTGCACTTTCGGACCAACACGGCTGCAGCTTGTGCCTGTGAAAAGGAGGCTAGGTTTGGGAGCAGGGATCAGTACTGCTCTTGGAGCAGGCCTGCACATTGTGTGGTTGCGATGGCTCGATGCAATGATGCACGCGCAACAAAACACTTACCTGGCAGGGGAAATACCAGGACCAAAGCAACGCGATTAATATGGCACCGTGTAGTGGAGGGTGCACCCGTGTCCGCTTGCAGACAGGACTCGCTACGACAGCCTCATCGTTAGCGTCCCACCGCCTCGCCTCCAGCGGCAGGACCTCGGCTCCGCGCCGGCTTTATGGGAGCGGGAAACTCCCCCCGGCTTGCTCCTGTGGCCGTGCAGCTGAGGGCAGGGAAAGCTCAGGGGCATCCAAACCCGAAGCTGCCAGGTTTGGACCTGTGCATGGGGTGCCCACCAATGTACCTGGAGCCCCAGGCAAGAAAGGGGAGCTCTCGCCTCGTGTCGGCAGAGCCAAGGCGGGGCGGAAGGAAAGCAGGGTGCTTGCAGCTTGACGTGCGCTAGCAGGTCCGTGCAAAGCCCAGGCCTGCGTTAAAATCACACGCTGCTGCCGTGTCTTCACCAGGATCTCACCTCCTGGTGCTTGTCCCCCGATACCTCGCGCAGGGGGAAAGCACACCCTTCTCCCTCGTGAGCACGCACCCACAGGTGCTCCACGGGCTGGCGTGATCTGAGCCTGAGCTACGCGGGGTCCAGAAACTCGGCAAGAAAGCTCTGGGGACAACAAGACTGTTGAAAGGAAGAGCACGCACGGCTCGAGACGAAGCACCCTTCCCGCTGGGTCACCCAGGTCCCGTGCAGGGGACATCACCAGAGGGTACAGGGCTGTGCCGCGGAGACGTGAACCTGACCTTGACAGGTAGTGGGGCACGTGCGCCCTGGGGCTGGGGCGCACGGCGGTGTTGGTAAGGATGCTCTGATTTCAAAGCTCCCTGGAAATTTAAGAGGAAAGCAAGCAGCCATCCCCCAGCGCGGCGCGGAGCTGGTCCTGTGCAGGGTTACTTAATCAGATGCCGCGTTTCACGCCGATGGGGTGCGCGTCAGCCCTTCTCCCTGCTCCTCTCCCTGACTTGCAAAGCACTGCAAGGCTCAGAGCTGAGAAGCGCTGCACAAATGTGGACTGTTAATGCAGAGATTGACAAAAGAGCTTTCCAAATACATCCTTATTAGGGTCCTCCTGGGTCCATGGATATTTTCTTCTCAGCCATTACTCTCCATTTTGGTAATTGCCATAAGACGATAGGGAGTCTGAAGGACTCTCCGGCAGTAATTGAAGGCTCTGCGGGTAATTGCATGGGTTTTCTGTTCAGGGGAGGAAAGAGGCAGATTAGCAAATAAAAAAAGGCTGAGGACATGCTCCTGAGAGCACGAGACCCAGGGTTCGGGGCAGAACGGGGGCTGCAGCTTGCATCTTGCTCGGCTGCACGGGGCGGTGGTGACAGACCGCGCAGACACAGTCGGCCTGCGAAATGGGACCTTTCCCCGAAAATCGCCAAAAGGCCCTGTCCCCTCTCAAGCTCGTCGCCAAGCCATCTGGCCGATGTCATCACGCCTTTGTCCTGGTGACTTCTCAAAGCCGCTCACGTGGTAAGATCCGTGCAAATCGACTTGTGCACTCAATGGGGACAAGAGCGGCGAGGAGCAGGGAAGAATTGCCCCAGAACAAGAGGACAAAACCCTAGGAAGCTGGAGCGCAACGAAGGAAGGGGGAGCATAGCAAAGCTGCGTGCAGCCCGTCGAGCGGCGGTAGCCGAGGGCATCTCTTCGGGACCCGAACGCAGGGGCAGTTCAGTGCAGATTCCCAGGGGCCGCTTCCGAACTGGTGGAAGGAAATGCTGCTTCTCCCCATCCCAACACCAGCTCCTTGCCCCTTGCCACTTCTGATCAGCCTGCAGGACTCGCTCCTGTCCCACAATACTGCAAAGGCCCAAATCCCAGCAGGATCCAAGCCATTCGTTTGCAAGACTGCGGTGAAGGTTGCAGGATGGGTAAGAGTTTGGATGGGGTCTAGCCTCCCTTCACCTCGACCCTCTGCACACCCCCTCCTGCTTTAACCACCTGTTCTGGGGGCTTTGAACCAAATTCTGCTGAGGAAGGGTTCGATGGTGGGTCCTTGCCACTTGTGCCGGCCTCTGAAGCAGCTTTCCCACGGCAGGGGCCTGGGCTAGGCAGGTCTGAATCCAAGCTGGGTGCCTTCATGTTTGCTGGTCTTGAGTCTGAACCGCTGCAGCGTCCATTAGAGTCAATGGGAGCAGCAGGTCCCCCTCGTCCCTGGGGTCAACCAGCGCTCGCTTGGCTCCGTCCTTGGTATCGGAAGCTACTGGCTGGACAAAGGGTAACGAATGGCAACCTTTCCTAGTCGGAGCATGTACGCTTTTACCCAAATTTCTGCTGCCATTCCTAGCTTGGGCAGCGAACTAATGCTTCTCAGCATGGGAGGCTCCGATGCGCGTGCTGTAGCAATGCTAGCCCTGATCCCGCGCCTGACTGTCTGCAGGTGGATGTCACTGTACCGCGGGTATCTGATGAGACGGCAAGATGTGATGCGGGGCTGGAACAAGTCCCAGCGTTTACCCAGCAATTGGGGCTTGTGTTCTGTGGGAAATGTATTGCCACAGGGAGCTTTTCCAAGCCCTGAAATAACACCCCCTGAAATAACACCCCCAGGCTCTGCGCGTTGCGTTTGCCTCCCCTGTCAGACCGTGAGAAGCCCAGATCTCGCTTGAATTCCCTGTCTCACTGGTCGGACGATCCCCCGGCATGCCCCAAGTGCAAGGCTGAATTCATTCACCAGGCAACCTAACGAACTGAAATTTGGGGATTTGCTGGGCTCTGCATAGACTGAATAAGGGTCACAGCTCCCACACAGTCACGCAGCCCCACGCACGGCCGTGCACACTCGTAGCAGCGAGCAAAGCGCAGGTTTCCCACCGGCTTGGAGAAGTTGGGCTGAGCGGTTCAAATCATGTCCATGTTCTCCCGGGGCTGGAAGGCGGCTTGCAGAAGACAGCTGCGGGGTTTCTTGCATCTTGCCCCAGAGCAAACCTGGGCTGAAGTGTGCGACAAAGGCAGGGAGCTTGCCTTGCTGGGGCCTTCCTTCCAGACCAACATCAGCTTCATTTCTCCACTGTGCAGGCAGAGGGAAGGGAGCGTCCGGAGTGTGTTCGGTGTTGATCGTTTCTGGATAAAGTCCCTTTGCAAAGGGGCACTGGCGGAGGTGTGGATGGGCTCAGGGCACGAGAGGCGGAGGACAGGAGCAGGCACAAGTGAGCGTGCATTTCGTTACAGCCCGAGGAGGTGCCGCTAGCTTTCCCAGCCAGAGGGAAACGGGATGGGTGAGGTCTGGGGGAGCCGGAGTGGTGGCAGCGGCGGGGACCTGCTGGTTGACGAGCACCAGTCGAGTGCATTGCACCTGGGACATTTTGGGAAGGATTGAATGGCCCCATAAATCCCCGAGCAGCAGCGCTGCGGCTGTGCATTTCCAGGAGAGGCATTTCGTTCTCAAGCAGGTCAATAAAGTCTGCTTTCGAGCCTCATCTGGATTGTTTATATCCAGGCACAGGAGGAAGTATCTTGAGAGAGACAGTAATGTGTGTATCCCCCGAAGAGCCTGAGAGCGCTTGCAAAGGACAACGGGACCCGCTGAAATGTCCAAGCAGGGCAGACCGCCCGGGCAGCGTCCTGCACGGGGGAACACCGTACAGAACGGATCTTCTCTTGCATTCGGGCAGGTGGGCGGTGAGCTGGAGGACGGGACCCAATGGACGTATGTCATCTATAGGGTTCATTTGGCAAAAACGAACGTGCCGAATGCCTTTGCTGGCGCACGTAGCCTCAGCAAGTTGGAGTGGAAGGGAGCACAGGACAAGGACGGGGGATCGGGGCAGAGAGCTCGGGAGCCAGGATCGCTCGTGGGACCTAGAAGAGGAAAAAATGAAAGCGGAGCAGGGGGCGAGGAGGTGGGCAGCACAGAGGATGCAGGAGGCGAGGACGGATGCCTTCATCGGCTGTGATCCCCCCACACAGATCACGGAGGCTGCAGAGGTGATATTTTTGGGATGCTACGTCGCCGTTGCCTGCCTTGTTTTCTGTCCTTAACGCCCCCAGCAGCGCCAGAATCAGACCAGCTCCGAGACCCCTGAGACCCCGTGCCTTTGCTCCCACTGCTAACACGGCCGGTCCCAAAGCAACGAGGCTGTCGTGATACTGCTTGGCTAAGGCCTCGCCCTGAAAAGCCTCCGGTCAGAACAGCTTGAGCCGAGGAGGGGACAGACTCGGTGCCGTTGCTGCCTGCCGGTCCTCTGGAATCACGTCTGCGGTCCCCAGAGGCGTGTAGCAGCCGCGGGAAACCGAAAATAACCTGCAAAAGTGTCAGGGATGGAAATTGGATATCTCCTGCCTAGCTAGAGAGTGTCAGCACCGTCCTCTCCCGCCCTGCCCCAGGCTCGTTGCCTCGCAGCATCCTCCCCGTTCACCTTCCTCCTGGAGGCGAGGCAAGCATCCTCTGTCCCAACGTCCGACCCGGCTGCCCACGAAAGCCATCCCTTCCTCTTCTGTATGGCAGAAACAGTGCCCGTGTCCTTATCTTGGTGCGCTTTGGCACTTTTGGCGATTAGGAGCTCCTTGAGGAAGTGGCTTTTGTGGATCCGTGTGCTGTCGCTGTTGCACGAGCAGAGTTTTGTCTTGCTCGGCTGTCTGAATAAGCGGCACTTTGCAGCCTGTCGCTGCAGCGCCTGCGAGAAACCCGTGGCTTTGCTTCCAGCCGTGGCGAGCGCCCGCCTCGCCGCGTGGCGTGGTGAAGCAGGTGCTGGTCCCTGCGGCCTGTGCCCAGCGTGGATGGGCTGCGTGTGCAGGGATGGAGTCGGGCACCCTACCTTTTTCTTTCCTTTTTGTACTTCATGTCATTTGTCGTGGAAACTGAGTGCCCAGCGCATCACTACAGCTTTGCCCTTTATGTTTAGGAAGGGTTTGGGCTGCGAGGGGAGAGTCGCTGGGGTCTCGCTGACGGCAGTGGGGGTCTACTCCTGCCATCGGTCTCAGCCGCATGCCTCGAACAGGTACAGCCCGTCCCAGCCCCTGCTTCGACGTCGCCTGTCCCTCGAACGGATCAGAAAGGCACCGCAGGGAGCTCCTCTGTGCCTTCACGACCATCTCTCCCTGCTGGATTTGCCAGCAGAAATGTCAGTAATGTTTTGGGTGCGTCTGACACGAGACTTGAGTCCTGGTGATGGCTTCTGCGGCACTGGCGGCACAGCCAAACGGCGTTTGGCACGGTATCGGCGCGTGCAATTAGAGCCGACAGTTCGGGAGGAGACGCGGAGCGGCGGAGCCTGCAACGAACTCTGCTGCCAGCTCCCTGTTGAAAGACCCCTGCTACCCACGCTGGGCCTAGCTTTCTACTGCACTGCACAAAAGCAGACATACAACTCTACCAAACCAGCATGGGAGCGTGTTAGCCTGCCACGATGCCCATCCCAGCTCAGGGAAGCCCATGTGCACATACTTAATATTAAGCGTGAGCGTAAGTCCTATTGACATGTCATAGAGTTCGTAGCCATTCGGGCTGGAAGGGACCTGGGACGTGACACAACCCATTGCACGGCCGTAAGTGCTCTTCTGATGCACGTCCCACGTGAAGGGCAGCAGGGACTGGGCCTCTCTCCTTTCCGCGGTATTGATTTCTCCGCTGCTGTCCTGCTCAGCGAAAGCTCGGAAAGCTGAGCCCACGACCAGGCAAGGTGCAATGTCATTACTACTGGGGATGCTCTGGCGCCAGAGGCGTGCTAAGAGCTTATTGAAGACTGCGGGCGTCTGAGCTGGGTTGCGAGTCCCTGCAGGACGCACAGGGCGGATTTGGGAAGCTGAAGGAGCCACGCATGGGCAACAGGCGTTCGTGGCTCTGAGAAAGCCCCGCATTTTGTGTCGGAGCACATGGCAGGCAGATGCACGGAGGCAGATGCAGGGACCCCGTCTCGGCTAGGAAGATAAAAACAGAGGGGAAAAGGGCCCGGATATCCCCTCCCGAAGGGGCTGGGCTGAGACTGATGGGCTCGAGGGCCTCAGAGACCACCTGGGCGTGTGCCTGAGGGCCGGTACCTTTTGCCGCAGGGTGCTTCAGCCTTCGGCATCCACGTGTGTGAGTGTGTTTAGCCATCCTTGTGGTTCAGGGGTTTAAAGGGCAGATGTGGAGCCTTTCACTCCTTGGTTGCTAGATCCACGGCCAGATGGGTGGTTTCCGTACGTGGGTCCCACACACGGACCGCTGGGTGGGAGAAGCTTGCTTGGCCTGTCGCAGGGCTGCTCCTTCCCCGGACAGAGGACTTTGCTCAGCAACAGGGTCAATGCAGCATCGCTCACGAGTGCTGTAATCCCCTTGAAAGCTAACGCAAAACGCTGGAAAAGAGACCGTTTTCCATCTCGGCGAGGTTGTCTGAGGCTGCAGCGCCGAGTAAGACCCTCTCACGTTACGCTGGCTTGCAGATGGGGAATGTTTGCAAGCGTGGCATAATTAACTCTGCGTTTAGGTATGGTAGGCGCGAGCCAAAATGCAGAGCCTGCTGCTGCTTGCTCCAACTTCCCAGATGCGGCATTAGTTCCAGCGTCTTTTGTTAGGAATGGACTTAGGAAATTTGCCCTGAGTTGCCTTTATACTTGTTGGCTGCAGCCAAAGATGACACAGAACAGGCCGGAGTGAATACAACAACCTTGGGAATAAGGACAAACTGCTCTGATTCCAGCAATGGCGTGACAATTGGTTTCACTTTCTGAGTAGTCCTTGATTCAAGGGGAAATCAATGGGCGAGCTCAGCTCTCAATGAGGAGATCACTCGAGAGTGCCTGCCTGGTTCGTTAAGCATATCAGAGGAAATTTGGTCTGAGTGGCAATACCGTCGTCGTCAGGAAGAGCAAGCGTGGGGCTATCCAGGAGCAACTCCCTGCCTCCCTGCATTGATTTTAAAGCTGGGAAGTTTAAAGCTGCAACCAAACTGGGCAAAGAAAACAAAAAGGGCACGAAAGAGCACGACCTTCCCCTTCGTCCCACCCAGCACGAGCCTGAGAAACACTGTCCTGTAGTCCAAGGAGTCTGCCATGAAACGGATTTGGAAATCCCGATTCCAGTCCGATCTCCGAGCTTGCCAGGGTCCGTCTGGCCGGAGCGACACGGGTCGGCTAGCGCGGGCTCTGCGGCAGGCCCGGGAGCCCCGGGCTGCAGATGTGCCCGAAACCCTCATCTCTGATTTCAAGAGTGGAGCTCCTTTAAACCTCCAAGTCTGATCCGTGGGGCGCTCCTGAGTGACGCGGGTGGAAGATCATTGCTGCCAGATCCCTGCAGGGTTGCAGCCATCAGCCCATTTCCTAGCGTTTGGCTCCTCCGGAGGAAAATGCCCACAAGCCACGTCCCTTGAGACGCTTCCACAGATGAAGAGCTCTTTCTTTCCCCCTCTCAGAAACTCCTTCCCTCTGCCCTTTCTGAAGTTCGCCCCACGACTATGAGATGCATTACGATTGCGGCGCAGGAAATGAGATGGATCCTGGGGTGTCAGGGTGCCTGTCTCTCTCCCCCCCTCTATTTATTTTCTTGTCTAATCGCCCCGATCTCATTTGGAACCGGTCCACATCGCCACACTACTGCTAATAATGAAATCCAGTGACACAATAACAGCAAATAATAACTGACATACTGTCAGACTTAATTAATGTGCTGTAAATGCACTACAATTAAGGCACCAGCAGACCAAACTTTGCTTGATTAGCAGTTCCTTGAGGACATGCTGCTGCTGCCAACATCTAATGGGTGTCGGGCACCCGCCCCAGCATAGTCTGAGTTGGGCCGGGGTGACTTTCTAACACAGCTGTTACGGCATCCAACCCCTTTCCTAAGGGCACAGTTGCTGAGAAACCCTGATAAAATAGCATCCGTAGTCACAGCAGTCAGCCCTGCCTCGGCAGCGAGGTTAATACCAGTATTTGCACGGCTGGAGAGCTGGACTTCGACGAACCTCCGCCGAGGAAGAGGAACACCAACAGGGACGTTTAAGTTAATATACACCGAGCGGTGGGATCCGGGCACAGGATGCAACTACGTGCACCCAACGCATAGAAAATACGTTAAACAAATGTCTACTCAGCTGTGGAAACCACGTCACTGCCACCCACCAGCTCGGCTCTGCTGCAGCCCGGAAGCCTGATGCACGCGGCATAATAGCCATTGCAGAGCCCTGCTCTCCCGCACGTGGCAGCACGTTCTGCATGGGCGCATGCAGGAGCAGCTCGGGCACCGCGTGGCAGAGTTAAGGCAAGCTCAGGGACCATCGAAGTCTGCCTCCAAAGCAGCTGTCTGGACTGGGCAGCGGATGCGCAAGAGCAGCTGGTGAAATGCTGAGCGCGTGGTGGTCGCGGGAGTTGGGGGGTGTGCGTCTGAGCTCAGCCCTTGCAATACCATCCCTCCGGGTACCATAAGGTTTCATGGGGTCCTCAGAGCT
>JAGPOW010003356.1:6843633-6854640 GCA_030014935.1 Caiman crocodilus | reverse complement strand
CTGCCCACATCCCTAGAGCAGGGAGATCAGCACAGATGCCTTGAAGTCAAACCTTGGGGTCCGGGTAAGATGGGCTTGGGTGCCTGCATGGCTCTGGTGAGTGGGAGCCGCCTTTCCAGATCCACTCGTAGCTGTTCCCAGGTTGTGGCCATACATTCATAGCCCCCCATGGGGCAGGTGTGGGCAATCTCCGTCGACTGCTGCTGTGGCTGCTGCTGGGGGCAGCTACCGTTCACTGGCAGGAAAAGCAAGGACAAGAACGGGCCGTGGAGAGTGACGTCCCACTTCACCTCTAGAAGAGCATTGCTCATGGCAGAGGCACATAGGCAGGGGCAGCTAGGGGCTTTGCATGCGCCCGTTCCTGCGGGAAAGAAGCAGGCCTCTGTGTGCAAAGCCGTCGTTGCACGGAGCACAGCTTGCCCGCCTCAAACCTCCCTGTGCCCTTCGAGGGATCGGTGCTGATCCCTTACATTCCCGACAGTTAAAGGACTTGGCGTTTCATCAAATGCTTCCCCTCCAGCACCACTTAAAGTCAAAATGTGGGAAGGGAGAAAGGACGTTGCTAAGAGGATGTGTTGTGAAATCCGTCCCCGGTGCTCGTCTCTCTCCTGGCATCAGGGAGGGGAATGGGACAGGCCCAAACTCCCGCGCCCGGGAGGTGCCAGGACTGACTCGAGGTGCCCGATGTGGAGGGGTCAATGAACCGTGCAGAAAACTACCCTTCCTCGGATAACACAGCACAGTCTCCCTCCCTAGGCCTGAAGAAGGGCGTTTGTGCCCCGAAGCACTTTTCCCCGACTATTTACTCGGTCTAATAAAAGACATCAGATCTGCCCAAAGGACCTTGTCCTTAGACCAACACGGCTACAACCAGCAACCCTTTCCAAGGAGAACTGAGAGGTCAGCTCAAGCACCAGAAGAGCTGGCTCAGAGCAGGGTCGCATGCCTGGCAGCGACGCACCGTGACGGCGTGCAAGGGCAGGGATGAATTGCTGGTGAAAGGACTTCTTCTTAGAAGTCCAGAGTTGGGGCTCGAGTTGTGTGAAATGCTCCTTATTCGCCGCGGGCCCTTCAAAATACGTGAGTCTGAGGCTCGTTCGTGGCTTGAGGTCACTCACAACTAACCCCCACCTGTCTCTCGGTGGAGGGTTTCCAGCCCCATTGAGGAGACCCTGCGTGTGAGGCAGCATCGATCCCTGGCAGGTCGCCACTATTGTTGGGCGTGCAGAACAGGTGCACCCGGAGCAGACACTTTCCCTCGTCCCACTTTATTAATCCCTGGCACATGAATGGATGTCATCAAACTCTGGTGCATTCAACCTTTTGTGGGCTTAACACTTCCCAAGAATAGAAATTTCTAATGAGTCTGAATGCCTGAGCTTCATTTATCATCGCTCATTTAAACAGTGCGAGTTAAATAGGGGGAGAATGATCTATAATGCATGCAGGGGAGGGAGGGGAACAGTGCTATTACACTAACGATTCTTATCAGAGATGCAGAATTCAGCCAGGGCCTCATTAAATACTGTCATTGGGCTAATTAGGTGGGCTTCATACCTAACAATGGGGAACGACTAATGGAAATTTCATCAGGGAAAGGGGAGGAAAGAACCATCTTTGTTTCAGGGAAAGTGGCTCGGGTGATGAGGTAGCAGGTCTCAAACCTGCAAGAATTAAAGCAGAAAAGCTCTACCTGGATCCATCAGCTTGAGCTGCTGCGAGCTGAGATCGTGCAGGGATGGGTGCCTTGCTCAGGTGCTGTTTCTTATCGTTGCTCTGTTTATTAGAAAATATAACCTGTGTCGCCACACCTGGGAATAGGAAGACCTACCTTCAATGGGCTTTCGTTGTCTAAGAAGCATTAGGACCCCATTGCCCACTGAGCTCCTTTGGCGGAGGCACTTTGGACTATCCCGTTGCAAAACAACAGACTTTTAACGAGTTTTCCCCACAGGCAGAGAAAGCCGAGACGCCCTTGAAACGTCTTTGCTGCATTTTTCCGTGTGCCGAGCCCCCTTTCCGCCCCCCAGAAAAGGAGGTCTAAGATGAAGGTGCACCTTACCCACCTAAGCTACATAAAGAAAACGAAATGAATCGCGTTGAAAGCAGGCCAAAACTCATTCATATCTATATTAATTTCTTTCCTCCCATAATTTGATCCTTGTGAATGGGAACGGTCTTGTGCACGAGTGCATCTTAGACCGCAGACGCGGTTCTTTGGGTAAATGCGATCTTTTACCGGACCAACTAAATAGCTGAAAAAAATGCCCTTTGCAAGCTTTTATCTATAAATATATAGATATATCTATATAAAAATCATAGAGAACCTGGATATATTTATTTATTTATTTATTTTGGCTTATGGTGTGCCAGAGGCGCCGTTCTGGATCGGTGCGTTAGGAAGACAAGGGAAGGGCTCCCATGATCTTCACTAGACTTTGGTCCGTGGCCATAGCAAGAGCTGCTCCCTGCCCTGGAGATGACGCAGCCCGCCTGTCACTGCCCACGTGCGTCTCTCCTCGACTGCGCCCAATTCTGCATGTGGTCCTCTCTCTGGTCTCGCCGCCACCCCCCCGCGTCCTCTGCTCTCATCTGAAATAATCAGCCTTCTGCTCTTAGCAATAATACCCCGCTGCCTTCATCACACCGCTCCAGTAATCGTGCTGTGCCCCATTCCTAGCACCAGCCTGAGCCTCAGCATCTCCTCGGGGGCCAGGCACCAGGGGAGGCTGCAGCTCCTTCGGGCACCGCGGTCCCCTCTGCTCTGAGCTGCCGGTCCCCGCGCCGGCCGGATGCAGCTCTCCCGCAGACGTGGACATTGGGGGAGCTGGGAACACAGGGTCAGGGCGCTGACCTCCCCGCCAGGCCTGTGTGCCAGCACCGCTGGCACCGCTCTGATCCGACGGGGTGATCCTAATTGCTTACGAAGGCTTTGATTGCAGCACGATCCCGAGTTGAGCGACGCGCTCCCCGCCTTTTATCCCCCCACATTCATTTCCCCTGGATCAAATGAACGCAGTGCGGTGCTGCATGGCGTGCAGCTGTCAGGGAAAGGCAGGCGAGGCCAAAGGTCCCCGTCCCCGGAGACGTTCCAGTTGGCTTCCTTGCCGGAGCCCGCGGCAGACGGGAGGGGAGCCGCGCTGCTGACAGCTGCTCTCCTGGGGCTTAAGCCTTTGCAAGAGCCCGTGTGCCGCGGCACAGTCGGTTCATGTTTCCCGATTCATAAATCCCGGTGCTCGGGCACCCGCCGTGGCAGGGCCGTGTTTCACGACCGCGCGGACGTGAGCGTGGGGCCCGGATCCTGCAGGGAGCACTGGAAACACCCCAGCTAGACCTGTGCTTTGGACCCGACTGAGCGCGGCTTATATTTCCACCTGCTTGCTGGGCCTCCCCTTCGGACGGGGCCGGGTGCCCGTCTCCCCCGCGTCTGATCGTGGCTGTGGGCACGCATTGCTCCGCTTTGCCCGCCCTGGGGAGGGGGCTCCCTTCGGGCGTTGCGGGTGCTAAATCCCCAGGCGGGGAGAGCAGACGATTCCCCTTCAGGGCCCCGCTCAGAAACAAAACCAAGCTGGCTGAGTTGAAAGGGGCTCTGAAATCCCAGCCTGGCCGGTCATTCGAGGAAGACACGAGGCTGGACATGGCGTCTGCTCATCAACAAACTCATTAATGGTCCTCTGGAGGTCCCGGGCTTTGCAGCGAGGCCCCAGGTCTCGTTGCCTGCTGCGCAGCACCGTGACCCTCTCCGGGTGTGCCACCCGTGCCAGCCCAGCAGCAAGAAACGAAGGTCGGAGCAGGGACGAGGGAGCGGGGCAGGACCCGGCAGCTGCTGGGATTCACGTTCGGCGCTGCCGCACGCGAGACCTGGGTGTGAGCCGTTAACCTGATCCCGCTCTCCAGCCCAGCAGCATCAGCGCGTTCGGCTCCTCGTCCATCGGCCGCAGCACCTGCAGCTGCCGCGCCAGCAGCAGAGCTGCCTTGCAAGCGCTGGCTCTGGCAGGAGCGCTCTTTGCAAGGCCGGCAGCCTTGGGATGCGTTGAGCGTCCCCTCGGGCGCGCTTGGGCTCCGCTCCGCAGTGGGTCAGTGGAGGAAGGGCGCACGCATGCAAGCTAGCAAAGGGGGAGGCTGGGGCGTGAGCAGGATGGCCCTGGGACGGGACGCTCGTTCTGCGCTGCGGTTCACAATGACTTGATTTAGGAGGGGAGGGCGTGTGGGCAGCGCACACGCTGGGCGAACAGGACTGGCATTCATGAGGAGCGGGAAGAAAACCAGCCTCTCGACCTTCAGACGGAGGGGAGGGGGAGAAAGCGACCGAGCCCCCACCCTGGGAGGGGGGATGAATGCCTGCTTGTGACCGAAAGAGTGCCCGGAGCGAATTCCACGCGCTACCCCTGTGCCGTGCGCCGCCTTGGGGCAAAAGCACCGCCGGTTTTGTTTAATTGCATATATATATATATATTCCCCCCATGAAATTAAAATATGTGCATTATATATTTTAACCCCATTAAATTCACATATCTATATTAAATGAATATGTGTACGTGTATACACCTCCCCCTCTCCCTTCCTCCATGTCTGGCCCACTGGTTTCTTCACCTTAGGGAGCCAAAAAGGAAGAGAAGCGCATGTAGGAAAGCGCCACGAGCGCTCGCACATCCCCCCTGCGAAACGGGGGAGCAATGCCGCCCCGTGCCAGTCCAAGGAGCGGCGCGTGGCTGGAGGGACTGAAACCGTGGGTGCAGCTACGGGGGGTGGACGTCTCCCCCTTCCAGCTGCATGATCAATACATTGATTACACGCCCACGTCACTCCCCTGCGCCTGTGCCTGGAGATCCTAAGCAAGAACGGGCAGCAGATCCTGAGCATCCCGCAGTTTGCAGCGGAGCCAGGGCTGGGAAGCAGGGCTCGCTCTGCGTCAATGGTGCCAGGCCCCGCTGGGACACCCGTGCGGCGTGGCCGGCCGCCTGGGGCAGGAGGAGGCTTCTAGTGCTGAGCGTAGTTCGGTTTTAGGGCACGTGTGCATGTGGGTTTCTGGACGGCACCTGGCTCCAGGCACCTTGGTCCTAACCAGGCAGCTCGTGCCAGTGACCCCAGAAAGCGAAGACCCCGAGGCTGCTTCCTCGTGAACAGTCCCCGACCAAACGTTTCAATTGCTAAGAACGAAGAGCATGTGCCTCGGAGGCCACCCGACTCCAGCTGTTTTGACCCACAGATGTGGGAACCCTTCCGGCTTGCAGGATTTACAGCTTCCATTCTGAGGGCACCTAGGTAGCTTTGGCCGACCAAAGCTTTTGCTCTATATACAGGGCTGGGCCGAGAGAGGCCGTACCGCACATCGTACAGATCAAGTCGACAGCGCTTTGGAAGACTTTGACGTCTCTTTATTAGGAGCTCTTGGAGAGCTGAACACTGAAGAACTCTGTTCTCTCAAGGCTAAGGCTGTACACAACAACACTTAAAAAATCCCGACAACCTGACATAAGGTCTCAGCGCGGCATCTGAGGTTAAGGCCATGAAGGGTTAAGCAAAATGGGCGAAGGATTTCTGGACATCACAGATTTCCAAGCATGGACCTGGTTACTTGCTACGGGTTAAACTGACAGTGGTAAGCACAGACGTGGTGGCTATATTGGAGACACCTTTGAAAAAGAGACTAGCTGAAATGTGGTGTGATGCTCAGGCTTCCACGCCCGGCTTTAACGACGGTCCGGTGCCTCTCGTCAAGTCCTACCTAACTCTTTGCATTTAAATAGTAAGTGCTTTGAGATCAACTTTTGAGTTGCTTGGTTTGTAACCCAGTATTAAGTGCACACGAGGAAGAGTAGACTTTTTAAAAAATAGATATATATATATATATATAGCGCGCGCGCACACACACACACACCGCGTTTTAGGTAGTGCATCTATTTTAACCAGAGATGAACCACGTGGAAGCTGCCATAACCCGTGAGAGCCGCAGGCTGGGAAGGGAAACGGCTCTCCGCGGCACTGCCAGCGGTTGAGCGTCCGCGTTGCTCTCACCGGCTCTGGCAAGCTTCGGCACACGTCCCGATTCGGCCGCTGCGCCGGCTTCCTTCCCCAGCAGCTGCCGTGAAGCCGTCCTGACGTGGGCCCGAAGTGCCCTGCGTGCTCTCCATTTCCTCCGGCCCGTGGCGCGGCGGAGGGGTCCCGCGCCCGGCCACGCGTGCCCTCCAGCTCATCTCTGGTGTCAAACACGACGGCCGAGCAGGGGAGCTCAGACCCAAACGGCCGTGTTGATATCGAAGCCGGACTGGGTGTAGTCGATGGTGCCGTGCGCCTTCTTGGCACAGTGCTTGGATCTGTCCCCGCTGGTTTCCACGGTGGGGCACCGCTCCGCTTTGCAGTGATTGCTCTGCGTGTTCCCGTGGAGGGGGAAGTAAAATGTCCCTTTCTGCTTGCTGGCCTTTTTGGGTCTCTTGGAGAGCTCCGTCTCCCTGCCTCCCGCGGGCAGCCAGCCCGGCTTTTCCTTGAGCAGCCGGTCCCTGTCCGGCCGGACGCTCCTCAGGAACTTCTTGAAAATGTTGGTGGTGAGGGAGAACTTCCTGCAGAACTCCTGGGACTTACTGGGCGAGAGGGAGGGCTCGCTCTTCTCGCCCTTTTTCTCCAGCTCTGGCAGATCCAGCCAGTTCCCAACCAGATCTGCGAAGATGTTATCCCCCAAGACCAGAGGCTGCCGGTTTCTGCTCTGGGACATCAGGGAGGAAGTCCAGTCGTTGGCGTCGTCCGACAGCTGGCACTCCCTGCAGCCGGCTCGGCCGCGCGCGTCGCTGCAAAGCTGGTTTCCGGTCGAGCCCAAACTGGCCGACCCAAATGTCCTCGGCGGGCAATACTCTGCTGCGGTCGGGGTCGAGGAGGGTCTGTTGACGTGATAATAGTCTTCGCTATAGCTATTCCTGAAGGAGGAAGCCACGTGTCTGTGGTGGCCGCCGTCTGGCAAGGTACCGGGGCCAAACAGGCCGGCAGATTGGTGCGTCTGGGTGGGGTTGGCCGTGGCCGGGGAGCTGCGCTCCTCCGCCAGTCTCTTGCCCAGACACCTCTCGTTCTGCCTGCCGGTCTCCGGCCTGGCTTTGGGCCCCTCTCTGCCACTGCGACAGCACTGGTGCTGCCCGGCGCCGGAGCCCGGGTTGCGACTCCCTGAAATCTCCAGCTGCTCCAAAGCGGTCTGGACCTGGAGGAGTTTCAGCTCTTGCAGGGCACCCATCATGCAGTTCATCTGTTCGTGCAGCCCGTCTCCAACCTCCTTCATGGATAACTGGGGAGGACAACAGGACACGGGATTAGTGCTTGGCAAAGCCGAGAGAAAGCGGGAAGGGTTTGTATCTCTGCTACGGGAAGGGAACTGATTGCTGGCTGTAACAGCAAGGGGCAAATCCCCTTTGCATGGTGGAAGCCAGGCAAGTGTGCACAAGCAGCTCTTCTGAAACGTGACCTACTCTCAAACGACGCAGGTTTAAATGCGTCCTATGTGTCCCAGGGACCCCGGCTGCTCCATGGGGCGTGCAACACAAATGCTTGAGTTTCCAAAGAAGCCAAAAAGAAGTTATTTTCCGAAGCTCAATGCCTGAACATGCAAAGGGCTGACGGAGGTACTCAGTTGTGCAATTTGACAATGGAAATATCTGTTTATCTGAGTCTCAAATAGCGGCTTGGCAAGACCTCAGTGCCTGGAGCCGAGCACAGCTCTGCCTGCCTCCGGTTTTAGATGGAGCCTGCTGCTTTCGAGCTCTCTTGCTGTGCAACGGTTTGAGCCCAGAAGTGCTGCGCACAACAAATGGCCCGTGCCTTTGACTAAGCACCTGCCTTCTGTGCCTGACGGGGTAAAATCGGATTTCCAGATTTAAAACATGGCATGGCATTACACTGTAACAGGTCTCGATGCTTTAATATTATAATGCCTGAACAACCGGTTAAGAAACATACACACCGGGATGGAATAAAATCCTGGAAAGTTGCATAGAATAATGATCCGGGGGCGAAAACAAGAGCAAGCAAGTATTTGCTAGAAAAACAACATTTTGGCTTCCCGTCATTAGCGCTTGTGTTTTATCCGTCCACTTTGCCTGAAAGGTTTTAACTTTCCGTGTCAACTTTAAACTATGCTAGCTATGCTCCGAAGCCTGTGAACTCCCTTCTCTCTCCTTTCACTCTGCTGCTCTTATGTGGGATCTGGATCATATTCCCAAAGCGGCATCATAAAACAAATGGGCTGTACTTTCCAACAGCTGCCGCCACTTTTTTTTGGAAGGGGTTTGCTGGGCTCGAGGTAAAGATGCGTCATATTGCTGGCGAGAGGTTGGCACAAGAGATTATAAATATCTCGGAGACGCTAGAGCCCAAATGTTCCGAAACACGCTGTTTCAAAGGCTCCTTGCAGCACAAGAGCTCTCTCAACGTGCTGCTGCCACTCGCGCACCTAGGCACACGGCTGGCTCTGCATTACCAAGCCTTTGTCTGTCTCCCTTTCGCCCCATCGTTAGTTCAGTTGTTTGCAGCTTGCTGCTTGACTGTAAGACGGGAGTTGCAGCGGGTAAGAAAGGCTACTGAGACGGAGCTGCCGCTCCGTAACACTCACACTACATAAAAAAGCAGAAATCCTCCAAACGCGCTCTGCAGACAGATATCTCCCTCTCGGTTTCAGCAGTCAGACCCTGAGCACGAGCAGGCAGCCTACATCTATGTCAGGAGCCCGAGAGAAGCGGCACGTTCCACCTGCCAGGGCTGCGCAGACACGGGGAAGGTCCGCGTCCGACCCCCAAGCACCGTCGCAAGCCTCCCGCGCGGCCCCATTCCCCAGCACCAGCCGCCTCGAGCTCCAGCCCACGCACGCACAAGTCGTGCCTGCCCTGCTGCAAGAAGAGAGCTCTTGTGTTACCAGTACAAAAGCCGGGACCATATGCTCCGTAAGCCCCAGACAAAACTATCACCTTACCTCTCCAGATTTGCTGTAATGCTGCTTGTCCTAACCTTTCTCGCCTTGTCAATGGCAGTCTTTTTTATCTGGGGCTTTGCAAAGCTGGATTTGGAGCCAGCCTGGACCCTCATTGGACACTTCACATCAAATCCCCTCGCAGGCAGAGCAGTGTAATCAAGCAGCGATGAGTGACAAGGGTCCTTTAGCAATGGTTAGGCTGATCAGAAAGTCGGCATATGCCGGACGGCTGGGCTGTTCACTTCATTGATTCAATTAACTCTCTCATGATGGGTGGTATCATTACCATGCACGCCTCATCTGACAGGCCCTATTAAGCATTAATATTTCAGAGGCGGCATTTATCATCGCTGTGTTGGTTTCCCCCATGGAGAACCCCTCCTCTTCCTTCCCTCTCTAGGGGTGAGAGATTCCCCAGGAGCCCAAATTCAACCCGGGCAAGCCCGAGGCTCTTTCGCGTGAATGCAGCTCAGCCAAGGGAGCTCCACCTTCAGCCCACGCGCGCCCTCGACTTTGGGCCACTTGAACCGGAGCAAAACGTTTTCAGGATGCAACAAGAAGAACAAACCCCCCCCTTCCAAATTTCTGCTTGTGGAAATCCTGCAGTGGAAATTTCCAAATGTTTTGGCCGGTTCTCCCCGGAGAAGCACAATGGTTCCCAAACGTCATGGGGGAAGTCCTTGGCTGGCGACAAGGGGCAAAGGGCCGCTGACTCCAGGTGGATGATTCCCAGCCAGGCGTTCGTTCCCTCTGTGGCAGGCAAGCACCGGACTGTCTCTGAACTGAAGGCTTTCCTGCCCTGAGGGCACTTGTCTAGGGCAGGGGAGAACTGGGGTGCGAAGCGCAGCCCAGCCACAGGCCCCTTAAGGGATCTGCAGATTGCTGGAGGCACCGAGGGCTTTGCTCTGTCTCGGGTCCCTTCCCTGCTCTCTTCCCTGCTGCTCGCGGCGCTGTGAGAATAAACACGCCAGAGACTAGCCCCGGTGCACAAATCCTGGGGACGACGGAGCCCTAAAGGGACCTGAGACTGTCCCTTTGCCTCCCCTGCCAAAACACTGGGTTACCATAACTGAGAAAACCTGCCTCCTTGGCCTTGATGTCTCTGTAGCTTATTGAAGGAGACAGTGAATAAAAGAGTGCCCCGCTGGAAGTGGACTGGAGTTTACCCTCTAACTTCCCCAGGGGCAGGATTTCACCCAGACTGCATTAATTACTCCTTGCTCGTTAAGTGTATTTCCATGAACGGGAAACGGCAAGTTGCATCAGACAAGCGCCCCATTGAGAGAGGTGAAGCTCTTACATTGCCCTTTTAGCCCAGATGGCGAGGACGCGCTACGGCTCCCGAACCCTGAGTCTGTACGTGTTAAAGGGAAGTCCGTAACGCTGAGGTCTGCTAAGCAATGAAAGCATCCGTCAAAGGGAGGAGAGGAAAGCACCGTGCCGCTGGAGATGTGAGATCAGATGAGACGGGCTACTTGGGGAAGCAATGCCGGGAGCGGCCCTGCAAGCTACGGGGGAGCTGGGGCCGGGTCTGCCGCACCACGGCCATGCAGGGCCAGAGGATGATGCTAGGAGCCTGCCTGGCCCTCTGCTTTCCCGATCCCACGCTTCACGCGGCAGGAATATGTGCAGCGAGCTAAAACGCAGCCTCCAACCGAGCGTGAATGTGGCACAGAGCCCCCGAGAGCTGTAGGGCGACGCTGTCAGGGCCGCGCTGGCCCCAAGCGATGTTACGTAACCCGCCTGCCGGAGGGCCTCGTGCCCCGCGTGCACGCGCACGCTGCCAACCCCCAGCCTTGCGCTGCATCTGCCCGGTATCCAGCTGTGCCGGAGAGGTGTCTGCAAGACTGAAAACATGGCACAGGCTAAAAAGCTGCCGGTCCCTGGCTCGATATTGCTCTTGATGGTCACCTCTCCCTGCTGACAGCTGTTGGGAGGAGCGGCTGGAGCCTTCTGCCAGCTGTTGCAGCATGGCGAGGGCATCTGAGTGCCTTTTTTGAGTACGCTCAGGCCTTTGTGCAAAGAGATGCTGGGCGCCCCATCGAGCTAAACAGGAGCTC
>JAGPOW010003356.1:6820346-6843533 GCA_030014935.1 Caiman crocodilus | reverse complement strand
ACAGCAGCCTTCTCAAGGGCTGGACACGGAGGTGCAATGCCCAGGGGGGCTCTCCGCCTCCCAGGTACTTGGCCAAGGATGCCCCGGATCGCACCGGTGTGCATGTGCTGGTGAGTGAGGTGATTAGATCTGCCCGGCTGCAGGCCAAGTGATAGAGACGGGGAAGGCTTTGCAAATGATGCCTTTGATAGACCTCCTTGCACCCTTCCTCCACAAATAGTTCGTTCCAGCTGGGAAGAGCTGACACCGTTTCAGTAGGAATTTCCCCAGGCTTCCCTTTTGCTTTCTGTGCTGTGGGAAGTCGGCATGTGCGGCCACGTGAGCGCCTGTGGCGTGGGCAGGCCCCGCGTGTGGTCCTCCGACCTGCCTACCACACGCAGTCCCTGCCGTTCCCATCCGGCACCCATGCAACTCAAGCATGACAGATGGTGCCCCTCACCCTTGGCCCTCTCTTCTCATGCAGCTGTGCCAGTGCCCCGAAATCCTGGCTCGAGGCAACCCCTTCTGTTCCCATCCCCGCTTCTCTGGAAGTGAGCCAGGCTGTGCCTCTGTGACCCCAGCTGTACAATGGAGCTAACACCTTTCCCTGGTGCGGTGGGACATGCAGTAGTCACCTGGGGGTGCTCAGGTACACGGGAATGGCAGCCGTGTTGCGTGCTCTTAGGAACAGGGGGTGAATTATGGGGAAGCTCAGGGGAGCCGAGCCCCCCAATAAGAGATGCCCGTCCCCCTGTAAGATTTGAAAATCATAATCTTGTCTGCAATTCTATTAGGGCACCGTGCTAGGCAGCCCATTTGCATTTTGCAGACTCCCCCATAATTCAACCCCTGCTCAGGACCAGCCGGATCCCAAAGGCATTTTCACTTGGGAAAAAGCTTGGCGCCAGCACAGCGAAGGACTGGCACCCACTGCAGCCCCGTCAGCCCCCAGCAGCTGACTGAAAGTGCAGCCTTTACGACCCTCCCTTCCAGGAGAGGGGAGTTTCGGTGTTTGCCACGGCCCTAAGCCCCTGAGGTTGCCCCAGCCCTGACAGTGCGTCTAGCAATATCTCGTGGGAATGCCCTTGCCAAGCTGATGGACCTTGTTCCCAATGACAGCCGCACATTTTACTGCTGCCACAAATGTGCCTGTAGTAGCAAATATAGCCGCTGTGCCCATAAATAAGAGATGGCAAGCAGGGACTGCTTTGCTTTTTTGGAGAGTTACATAAACCAGCAAGCTGCTGTTATATAAAGTATATTATAAATAAAGTGGCCCTCGGGTCCCACCCACCGCCTCAGCCCGCGACAGGCAGCAGCGTTTCCAGAACGTTTCTGGTGTGAATTAGTACAGTCGGCCCCACATCCCCACCTCCCCATCCAAAGGACGAACTCTCCTCTGCATCTCACCCAGCACTTCAGGGACCCCCATCTCTGCGTGGGAAGCTGGGGGTGCAGCTGTGCAGACAGAACAGCACCCCAGCCTTTGCCTTACAGATAGCAAACTGGATAGACCACGGGGGAACAGTCCCAGGCTCTTCTAGGGGCTCCCTGCACCGAAACAAGAAAGCTGTGAATCTGGGTCCTGGTATTTTTCCCCTGTCAAGAAGGGCATTAGTGGTAAAACCCACGTGTATGTGAAGCCCCACAGGCTCCGGTGCTAGGGGTCTTTGCGGTTGTAAGGCAAGGCCAAGTTTATTTTCCTTCCTATTCTACCCATCAGACCCAAGAGCCAAGCTTCCTCCGATGTCCGCAGGCTGCATTTCCCAGGCCCTTGCATTTCCAAATGGCTGCATACTTTTAACAGTTGCTGCGTTCCCCCCCAGCAGCAGCTGCATTTCAGTGCTAGACAGCAACCTGTGCAACCAGATACGTTTCTAAAGCATTTTGGTCTAAGCAATGCTATGTAAATGCAAGGCATTAGTATGCACACGTCCTGGCACCACTGGACTGTGCGGCAATTCAGCCCTTTGGCACGGCAGCGCATGGCCAGATCTGGGCACACTAGTGGGTCTGTGCCCATTTCAATGTCCCCTTGTCTCTGATCTAGCGCAAAGCCAACTGCCTGAGAGATGCAGAATGAAGGAAGACTTCAGCTGTCATTTCCCATGTTAAAAAACCTTTCAAAACAACTCGCAAACTCACATTTCCCGTTGAGGCCTGAGCTCAGGAATTCTGCTCTACCCAGGCTCCTCCAGCCAACGCTGTTCCTATTCCCTAGACTGCCCTGGACGACAGCGATATTTTGGTGCTGATTGGAAAAAAAAAAATGAATAGATAACACATCATAGCTTCCAGCTGACTGGAGAGCATCATAAAGAAGGGCTTTGAGAGTGTTTGTCCTAATGAGGAGGAAGACAGATGTCCAGCTCTTAGGGAAAAGAAGCGCTGTGAGAGGAAGTCATTGCTAAGGGAACAGGAAGGAGCAGGCGGCAAAAGCAGCTCTTAATAATAATGCCGAGAGGCAACAGAGCCAGCAGCAAACAACAGTTGGGATTTAGAAAGGATGATATAATAGGGCCCCTTTTTTTTCAGACTGGGGCTGCTCCTTTGGTCTCTGTGTTTGCCCCTGGGTTGAGAACCGCGCTCTTTGTGGGAGCTGAATTCAGTGGTCGCTTGAGAGGGATTTTAGCGCTGAGGTTATGCCTTACTGGTAAAGGGGGCTCCTTTCATTACCGCGTGGTTTTATCATGGAAATGTTTGCAATGTCAGGCCTCCTCTTCCCTGAGTTTGGCTGGAAGAACAAGATTAGACATGACACGGTGGTTCACGTATCCAAGCAGTTTCAAACCAATTCACTCTCACTTGCCTTTCTCCGTCGCTCTCCTGACGCGTGGGATGGCATCGTTTTGCCCATCCTCCATGCACTAGCTGCAGCATCTTTCAGAGCAAACAAAACCTGACTCTGTCTCCCAAACTAAATTAAACTGTAAAAGTCAATCAGCACCCAGACACTGATTGAAAGAACTTGCCGCTTCCGGGACACAAAGGAGCAAGCAAGGGCACGAGCCCAATTTTTTTTTCCCTTTGCAGATCACTGTCAAGGGAGCCAGGATCTGATCCAATATTCTGCCTTCCCGGCACCTGGCAGCGCTGTTCTTGGGCCCTGAGTTTATGCAGCTGCCCTGGGGTGAGTCCAAAGCGCTCTCCTGCCTTCCCCAAACGGCTCGCTCTGCCAGAGGGTCGGGGGTCTCGAATGCCTCTGAGAGGGTTCAGAGCCGAACAAGCAAGTCCCCGAGGGGCTTCTCAGGAGCTACACCAGCGACCAAAGCCCTTAATTGCTTCTTTAGGAGAAAAAAGAGGCAGGAACTCAACAATATAACAGCATAATATAAATAATATAACAAAATAACAGCATAAAGCTGAGCGGAGGTGTCTCGATACCCCCAGATAACGCAGGTGGGAGCGGGAATGGACAATCCGGTCTTCATGGGGCCAGTTCAGCCTTGGGCGCAATGAAATGGGGGACGTGGAGGTGCAAAGCCATCTCAGGTGGTGTGCTGTGCTTTGGCCCCGGGGGGTTGCGGAGGCGACATCATGCCATCTGAAGCATTGCAGTGGCCAAGGGAGCGACTGCCAGGGTGCAATACAGGCCAGCTGTGCCCTCCTCCGTCCCGGGGTGCAAATGCACGCGGGGGTACGCAGCCCGCCGGGCCAGCTTTGATGCCTCCCGGGCCGCCGGCTCCGGCAACGTCAGCCAGAAGGCTCTAATCTCACCTCAGCCCGGGCCAATCCACCGAGGCTTTTACCTTCCAAAGCCAGGAGTCAAAGGTATTTTAAGGCCGACACTATGCTGCTAATCTGCAAATGCTCCTTCCAGGACTGACGAGGTTCGGCGCTCTTCCTGAATCTCAACCGTTCTTCGCTCTCTCCTGTAGCGACCAGCAGGTCTCTCGCCTGCCTCGGTCCGTGGCTGAGAAGCTCTGGGGATATGAAGACGCGTTCTGGGCAGAGGCAGTCTTTTGAGACGCGCTTTTCCAAGTGACTCAACACTTCTCATTCGCTTGCTGTTTTGTCTTCCTCTGCCAAGTTGCCTGGCCCGGCAGGCAGGCAGGTCCTCGGCGGGGAGCCGAGGGGTGCCGGGGCACAGGCGATGCGCAAGGAAGCGCGGTCAGCAGCAAGGAGAGCTGCCCCCAGGTAAAGGGTCGGTTGAAAAAGAGGGGGAAGTCTTTTCAGGGGGGGCCCGTCAGACAGCTCCCCTCCTCCCGCCCCACCAGCCTGCAGGGTTTGACGCCCAGAGCACAGTTGTCAGCGTGTCGGCCCCCACCCTAGGGAGCAGGGAAATGGTGCCTTTTACAGGTGGGTGACTGACTTGCCCAGGAGCTGACTTGCCCAAGGCCACAAAAGGAGTCAGTGGTAGAGCATGGGTCACCCACATCCCAAGCTAACACCTGAACCACCCTTTCTGCACCTAAACAGCAGCCAGACCTGACCCCTCTGCCTGCCCCGCTGTTTCCTCCTCTCCCTCCTAACCTGTGTGTTGTGCTGGGCTGCGCGGGCAGAGCACAGTGCGTTACAAGCAGCGATGACTGAAAGAGCACAGCGCTTGCTCTCTGACGACGGCAGGCCCGCGGGGAGCCCCACTCCCGGATCTTTACCTTCCCGCTCTGGATTGACCATGGACTTCTCTACCTGTGAAGCCTGCGGACGCGGACAGGTAACAAACCCACGGGACTGTCACGGGGGCTCACCCGAAACTTCACTGGCAGCCCACTCAGACAGCCTCTCCCTCTTCAGGAAACCGGTATTGGGACATTTGGCCAGTACAACCCCCAGGTACCAGAACAGGACGCAGCAAGAAAGAGGGTGTAAAAATAAAGCGGCTGTATTTTGTCACTCGTGACAAGGGCTCGATTCCTGAGATGTTCGTAGCAAGGCGCGCTGGACTGTCGGCCGTGACGCGAGCTGTTAAGACAGAGGCTGCCCAAGCGCCAGACCTGGACGCTGTGTGAAAGGAGTAAAGGAGGTTTCAATTCTCAGCAGTCATTCAAGTCTCCCCAGTCATCAAGAAGGGCAAATCAAACCCAGCATTAAGAAAGCATTCCCGTAAGCCCGCTCCCACGCAGGGCGAGCTGCTAGACTTGGGTCGGACCTAGCTAAGCAAGATCTATGACTCCCAGTGGGTCCAGTGGGAATGGGCTTTCTTTGGGGTTTTGCAGAACGAAGAGTCATGCCGGGCAACCCCTTTTCATGGGATAAAGGTCCCGACTTTGCGCAGCATCTCTCAGATTGCGCAAGGGCTTCCAGCTCCCTCTGACCGGGTCTTAGAGGCAGGTGAATGCACTGACTGCAGAGCCTGAAGACAATATTTTGCTTGCTTGTTTGAAACAGGGCTGAAGTGGAGGCCGGCAGCATTTTCCCATTCATGCCACAGCAAGATCTTCAGGCATAAATATTTGTGCAAGCCACACTTAGCTAAGTCACTTGCAAGGCCATGCCATAAATATTCCTCCAGAGCCCTGCATTTCCCTTGTCCTGCTGCAGTTCCCTAGCATTGCCCTTGAATTTATGGGCAGGAAATTGGAAAGATACCATGTTTGGCTTCCTGATCCTCATTTGTTTGCTCTCTCTCTCTTTTTTTTCACATAGCATGAATAGCATTTTTTCCCAGGGTTTTCAATATCCCAGCTGACTTTATGAGCAGGAAATTAGCTCAACAGGTTTTGTGTTTGGTTTTACTATTCAGCTCGAGATGCTACTGACAGCCAGCCAAATAGGAGGCAGGAAGTTTGGGGTAGACTTTAACCTGAACTGCGCTTCCATGAAACCCAAATGCAGCCTAGTGGTAAAGTCACTTCAGCGGACCCACAGCCCGTTTGCTTTTGCGTCTCGCTGCAGTGTCCGAGCCTCCTGCCTGCATCCCGTTTTATATGATAGCGTCACAAGGAAACAGCCCTTGTCCCCGGGAGCTTACAGTCCAAGAGTGCTGAGAAATCGTATGCTCTAAATGATAATGCTGCTGTCTGGCACGCCAAGCAAGGGAGCTAGAAATGGGGGCTCCTGTGGCCCCGTGCAAACCAGATTGCTTTGCTATGCTCAGGTTGACTTTCCTGCTCAATGGAGAGGATGCTTGCGCGTCTCACAAAGGCAGGCACTTGGGATCGCGGTCAGACTCTTGTTCCAGTGCTGTCACAGGAGTTTTGCTGCTGCTTGCAGTGGCACCAAAGCCTTTGCCATGTGCTTTGACAGCCTCCCACGAGGGGCCGTGCAGCATGGTACAGCACCCATGAGTTCCTACCACAGGCCTAGAGAGTAACCAAGGATAGGACCAGCTCCGGTCCATGCAATCCAAGCTCTAGAGTCCTACGTCTGTACCACATCACTTGCTCTTATGAAGAATGAAAGTCAGCTGAGACGATCCTGCCTGGAAAACACTGTGCACCGAAGAGTCAAATGACCAGACTGAATTCCAGTGTAGCGGGGCGTTAGAGCTGCTGACGACCATCAGCTCTGACGGAAAACAAGCAACTGGGATAAGAAGGGCTTCTCACCCAGGGAACCGGGACGTGACCGCATGCGAGTGCTGAACTGGCTTTCTTGGAGGGCAATGTGAAAACGGGTGAAAGCGTGTCCAGACCTGAGCCCTGTGTGAGACGGCCGCCCTGCTCGGCTCAGTGACAGCTTGTGCTTGGCTAGATGGGCTGGCAGGGCAAGTGCCTGCGACACCTGCAGCCCAAGCCAAGCGCCAAGGATTTGCACTCTGACGTAGCTTTTCAACTGGCAAAAAGAGGGGGGGAAGAAGAAATGAACTCCACGAATCCCACGCTGGCACCGGGATAGGATTACATTTGCAGCTACCCTTCCCTCTGCGAACTGGGAGCTCGGCCAAGCTTCTCCCTCTTTCCCCTCCCAAACGGGGCTTCTGCAAATCTGACTCTTTAACTTTCCTCCAGCTACGCTGACCAGCCGGAAAAAGACTTGGTTCTTCCGATGGGCCATCTTTACGCTGCCTCCTGACTGCATACACGTATTCCTTCCCTCCCCACGGGGTTTGACTGCCTGGTGTGTATAATGCAAATCAGCGTGTTATTAAATTCAAACTCGTGCCATAAAATTGGGCACCTCCTTAACTGCACATAGGGTGTTCATTGTCCTTATTTGGCAATACAAAGGGACCAATTTTTTTTCCATCCCGCCCCCCACATGGTGTTTGGTTCTGGTGCATTAATATCTGGAGTCATGACCTGCCTGGTAATGAAGAAAGTGGTGGAGAAGGCAGGGTCAGGAGATTCAATTCCCACCCACCATTAAGCACAGACGCTCCCAGCTGTCTACTAAATTGCTTGCCTGCTTTTAAGGGAAAGTTCATCTATTTTAATCCCAGGCTATCTGGAAGGTATTGATTTTTAAAGTATTTTATTGCAGGGAATGTAATTTATGATTACTTTAATTAATACAGTTCTCCTGCCCTCCTAAATGTAATTTGCAGCTCAGTTAGGCAGCTCACGAAATTAATAATTGCAGAAGGTTTGCCGTACTGCCTACAGCAGTGACCGCCAGCACCTGATGCTTTGTGGCACAGTTTTGCTCAGAGGAGCGTGCACGTTCACATTGGACTCTGAGAGCCTGGACTTTGCTACAGGAACAAACGTGCACTTTAGTGTAATGAAAAACCAGGGGAATGAGGGAGGGACTATTTTAAACTGTAATCCTGCACAGATTTAAGCTTGTATTTAATTCTCTGCCCTGTGGGTAGTCATACTGAAGTCTGAGGTCACTGCTCACAGGGTGCAAAGCTAAGCACGTGCACAGGTCTCTCTCTGCAAGATCTGCTGTATGTGACCAACTATTTATAAACCTGGCCCTACGTTCTGTCAAAAAGCAGCATCCCCTAACAATGGCGACGTTTAGGAAGATCTTGAGGTCCTCAAGCATATAATGTTTGGCTTCCTGTCAAATGCAAATCCCTTGCGTCCTACCTTGGCTAGAAGCTTCCTACCCCAGGACCCTGCGTGTCCATCTCCTAAAAGGCCACTGTCATGTTAAAAAACAAGGCAAATTTCAAATACAAGGGCCACATTTCGGCTCCTTAATAAATGCTGCTCTGACCTTTTTTTTTTTTTTTTTTTCACAAAAATCCTCGGAAAAGAGGATTGAAAATACGTGACGTTGTTCACACCGTACCTGCGTTCCCAGTAACACCTCGCGGCTGTCACAGCTACCTCTGGCTAGGTTGCCTGCCCTGTTTTCGGCACTGCAAGTTAACCGGTCGGGGTCCCCTCGCAGTCCCCGTGCCAGCGGAGGCAGACCCGCAATGCTCACGAGCGCAGACGCAAGCGGCGAGCTCTCCCAGAGACGGCCGCGATGCGTGCAGCGCTGCCGGTGCCGACCTCTGCCTTGAGCGGTTCGAGGGCTGCTGCTCCTCCCGACCCCGCTGCCACGCACGGGCTGGGCAGAGCCGAGCGGTGCTCCGGGGAAGCACAGCAAAAGCTGCCCTCAGTTTGGGCAGATCCGCTCCGGAGGCGCCGTCTCACCCCGCTGTCTTTTGGGGTCGACCGTGTGTACTTGCCCGGCCCCTTGGCGGTGCAAGACTTGCACACGCGCCGGGCAGCCGTGCAAGCGGGTGCGTGCATGGGGACGGGGACGCCCGCCCAGCCCTCCCGGGCACCGCATCCCGGCTGCCGGGCACGGCAGGGCGCAGCCCCGCTGCATGCCCGCCTTGCAACCCTTACCAGCTCCTGCTTGAGCCGCCGCAGGTACCGGTCCATGCCCTCCTCCATGCTCCCGGCTCCCGCTCCGCCGCCGCCGCCCGCCGAGCCGGGCTGCCCCGGGGGCGGGCCCCGCGCGTCCCCTCCCCGCTCCGCCCCGCACCTGCGAGCCCGGCCCGGGGCTCCGGGGATCCGGTTTCAGCGAACCCCCCCCCGGAGGCACCGGCTGTTGCTTCGCCTGCACCTGGTGCCCCCGAGAGCCCGGACCCCGCAGCGGGACCCCCCTCGCAGCTGCTGCTCCCCCCTCCCGGGGGCTGGATGCTGGAGATGCCGCTTCTGGGTCTGGACCAGCTCCGTGTGCGTGGTCTGACGAGCCAGGCACGGGCAGGTAACCCCGTGTCCTGTCGCATCCTCGTCGTCCTTACTGGTGGCATGCCAGAGGGCCGCAGAGCAGTGCACACCTGTGTCACACCCGCAGCGGGGACCCGCTCTCCCCTGCAGCCCCCAGCATTTCGGGTCCGACTCGGAAGCTCTGTAGTGACGGATGCCCCTTTGCTCCAAGGATGTGTCCGATCCCTTTGGAGGACAGGCTTCGTGGTTCTCCCGGTCGTGGGCTGAGTTTTCACCTGACGTGACTGTGAGACCAGGGATCATTCCCTTTCTTAGCTAAGCTCCTGATGCTGCCAGTTGCCACAGAGGAGCGACCCCCGTGACAGTGCCGCGAGCCAGGCCTGCCTCCTGCAGAGACGTTGCATTCGCTCTACCTTGGTTGGCCATTGTTTCAGCCCCTGTGGGACCCGTCCTCGCACGAGGCCGTGTGGGTCTGGTGCCGTCAGTGCTGGGCCACAGCTACTCTGCTGGGGACCCCCATCCTGTCACGCTCCTGTCCATTGCTCACAAGGTGCAAAGCTCAGCATGTGCACAGATGACCGGCTAGTTTAAACCTGGCCCCCTGTTCTGTCAAAAAGCAGCATCCCCTGACAATGGCAACGTGTAGGAAGATCCCACGCTGAGCAGAGCCCCGGCGCGGCAGGTGCCTACCCACGGCTTATATGGACACACGTGAGCAGCTGGGTTCAACCGTCCTGCAGAGAACAAGGCGGTTGTTAAACCACCAAGCAAAGCCTCTCCGTGCTTGCGTTGGTGTGCGTTTCCAAACCTAGTGGTGAGCGGCTTAAAACTCACACGTGCAGATCTATTTTATTGTGGAGCAGTACGACGTCTGGTCTGTAGCCGTCTGCCTGAGGCAAGGGATGGCAGGTTGTCGGAAGAGGCCACTCTGCTGCATCTGAAGTGAACTGGAGGCCAAAAGAGCATGTGCTCTCTATGTATCTTGTTTAATTAGTCTATAAGGTGCATATCTAGCCTGTCGTCTGCAATCTAGCGGACCGGAGCTAAGGAATATGCACGGCCTGCCCTGCACTGAGGCTTTATTACTAGGCTGGTGTTAAAGGGCCCTGATTCCCTATGTGGTTTATTCTGATGCTTGAATGAACAAATATGTAGTTTACAAACACAAAGTCCTCCATTCTGGACTAACGAGTCCATGCTTCGGTGCTTACACTTGCCCTCTCCCTGTGTGTGCAGGTAACTCGGGCTAGATCGCTGCTTTGAGTTCCTCCCCTGGCAAACAAAAGGTTTGATAATCAACATCATTTCTACACAGACAGTCTCTCATGGAAAATTGTGATGTCTCTCAATGCTGGGTGTTGGGGGCTGAAATCCTTTAGTTCTTATGTATTTGTTTTTAAATGGCAAAAAAAAAAAGATCTTTTCCCTGCAAATAGCAGGCACCTTTTCTGAAAAAAATCCACTGTGTAGCTGACCTAGTTTTCTGTTGACAAGTTATGTCAGGAAGCTTTTTGCCTGCCCTGCCCTGTCTGATTTACCTTCCAAGTTTCATCTTCCAGTCCTCTTCACCTCCTCCCCATCCTCTTCTTTTTTTTCTCTCTCCCTGAAAGAGCTACTTTACCAGTGAGAGAAGATATACTTGGCTTCACTTGATTTAGGATTTCCATAATCTTGTCTATTCAGAAAGAGAGGGGTAGGGAAGGGAAGCTGTATCTCCTTCCAAAAGGATTTGTTCAAGTCTGGACAGGGACTTACCCATGTTAAAGAAGCGCCCGCATCGGAAAGCTAATCATTCCCAAGTGGGGTCCTCCGCGCTGTGAGTGGGAGGCTTGCCAAGGCTGGCTCCCGGCTAAACTCTAAATCAAGAGCTGGCTGGCTAGCGACAAACTTTTTCTGGACATTTGTTGCTCTTGGCCAGCTGGACAGTCCCTGTGGACTTCCTCCGATCAGGGTATCTGTTTCCCCAGATGACCACGCTAGTGCTACCATGCGTATCAAGTGTCATATGGCAAGTATGAACAGTCACCCAGCGACTGGAAAAAAAAAAGGTGGCATCGTATTGAGAGTACGAGCTGAAAAGCCTGCCTCTGACAATTATTAATGGCACGTGGCATGACCTAACTTTCCTGTTCTTTTTCTGTGCCTCCTTTCAGGAAGAGCTGCAGGACTCTCCGATTCCGGTTTTCTATTTCCATGAATGATTTTGGACTTTCCTTTCTCCTCCCACTGCTGCTAGTTTTATAACTTGGAGCATATGACATCTCCCCTAGCAGTGATGCTCTGTCTGTGCATTGCATTCTCTCTTCCCTGCTCTTCGGGGAAACAAGTTTGCCTTATTCTTTTCCCTACCTTTGTGACATGCTCACAGCTGTGGTGTGCATATGCCCGGCACAGCAGTCCGCATACTGCACTTGTACATCCCTGGAGTAAGGCGCAAAAGACTTATTTGCTAGCTCAGAACTGCCTCTTTGTTTTTTTAAGGAACAGTTTATAATCCAAGTGAGTCGAATGTTTTTCATGTAGGTCTTGGTTGATGTGAGAGGGCTGCAGTGGTATAACTCACCTCCACTTTTAAATCAATATAGTTAGACCAATGTGAGCCCCTGTGTTGAGAGTTTTGCTTTAACACCAAGTTGATTTTTGCTTAATTCTGGTCTTAATCGCTGTAAGCAAAACCACAAAAGGACAGTCAGTTATAGGGGTGTCCACTTCACCTGGTGTGGTCCCAGAGCATGGGCTGATTCTCCTGAGGATGAGATCTCAAAGGTAGACAATGCGTCCTTTGAAATTCCACTATGCTGTGCCAAGATCCCTCAGATCTTCTTTTAGCAATCGCTGGACTGAGTGTCTTTAAAAATTCACAAGCTTGAAAGGTACATGTAGCTGTTCCAGGCACTCAGATCTGGGTTAAACAGTATTGAATTGTCCAGCACGTGCAGAACTCAAGGCAGTGACTTCCTATGTACAAGGCATTTGGCAAAAGGTGTTGCAAAGAGCTGAAAACAAAATCTGAGCACCGGTGAATCGTGTGATCTGCCAGCCCAGGCATGGGGAAGGCTTTGTTTTGCTCCCATTTACTGCAGCTCGTTTGGATCAGAGATTTTGGACCTTTGGGACAGGTCATGTCCAGTGAGGCTGCTCAGGTAGTTACAGTATGTGGGGAAAGAGCCCAACTGCAACGCTTGGCTTACATTTCTGTTGCAAAGCAACATTGCTGCTTTGGGAAAGGCTCCTCGCTGCCCCAGACACTTGTGTCCAGTCTGCACTTTCCTCCGCTGTAAAGGATGCAAGGCAGCGGAAAATCAGGCCCTTTGTACAGAAAAAAGAGAAGAGATTGACACCATACAGTTGGGGTCGTCATAAAATAAAGGATCTATACCGCCGGCAAAACCAGAATATGCCTTCCAAGTGGAAGGAAAGAAACCCTCATCCTTCTCTCATCAGCTGGAGGTTTCTTTCACTGCATGTGTTGTCTTTCAGTTCATTGATCTGATTTCTCAGTGCTTTTGCTTGGCTGTTCTTTGTGGTTATCTCTGAATCCTCTGTCATTCTCTCTGCCTTCCTGCACGCTTAAGCCAAACCTTTCAAAATGCTTTATCCATTGAGGCAGCATCGTGGCCTGAATTGCATCAAGCTTTGTTTAAATCAACTGAGCCGAGAGGAGCCGGCCAGCAAAAATGGAAGACTATAAGGCTAAACCCGTAATAAGTCTAAGTTTATATCTGTTAATAAAGGGGTGAATTACTGTTTCCCTGGAGAGTGAAATGGATATTCCTGCCAGATTCCAGGCTACCACCCTAAATTTCATCTGTATTTTCAGTTAAATATGAGACTCTTCAAACTCAGCTATGGTGGAGAGGGAGGGAGAAATATTCTGTCTGCTGTTGCTGCGTGCTGTTAAAGCATACTATGCTCCCTCTCAGAGACAGCTGCATTTTGGTGGCATGACCTCTGTCTGCCCCAGTGTAAAAGTAAGTTGGAAGACAGCAGCAACAATAAAGCTTCTATGAATCGTATGGAATTATTATTTATTTAGCAGTGAGCTACAGGTGAGGAGCAGAGCACTGCCAATCACTATAAAATTAATTTTATTATATGAATATTACATCAACTGATCAACTGCCGGTAAGCAGACTGCATCTTAAACCATCCAAATAATGATTTTTGGATATGTGTTGCCCTCACTTGCCCTCCCTGACATAATTCAAGTAGCTCATCTCACTTGTATTCAACTATCTGACGTCCTGTAAGACTTTATTAGTTCTGTAGCAGAGCATCTCGCTCCCCGCTCCTAGAGGGGGGAAGACCGCTGGGGGAAAGCCCTAGCAGGGATAACGAGGCAGCTGTAAGTTGCCAGGGCAACTCCAGACAGCAAATTGGCTCGCACCTGATGGTGGTCAGCTGATGCTAGGGGGCGGGGCCTGGCCCTTATAAAGCCCAGCGCCAAGGCCAGGCTAGTGGGTCCTTGGCAGTAGCTGGAGGGGGCAGGAGTGGGTGAAGTTTGGATGTGAGCGGCACTTGAGCAGACTGAAGGATGGTGGCTCTGGGACATGGGAGCATTGTTGTTATGGCCAGGTGGCATTAAGTTCTAGCCAGGAGGCTTGTGCTTGTTTTGTTAGTGGTTGTGTCACACCGGTGGTTTGGGTGAGGCTAGTAGGGGTTGGAGGAGGCCTCGTAGGGGCCCACAGGGTGTGGGGCACTAGTGCCAGGGAAGGTGCAGTCTAGTGCCAGTGAGGGTGCAGCAGCACGGGGTGTGTAGACCCCAGCCCAGAGAGGGGCATTTGAAGAGCCCAGGTGTGGGCATGGTGAGCCCTGAACAGGGGGCAGCATTTTAAGGAGCCCAAGTGCAGATGTGGTGAGCCTGAGAAGGGGGCAACATTTTGAGAAGCCCCAGAGTGGGTGTAGCAAGCCCCAGAGAGGGGGCAGTATTATTGAGGAGCCCTAGCATGGGCACAGCGAGCCCCAGGAGCGTGAGTAAGAGCCCAAGTGGGGCAAGGATCAGGAAGCCCAGAGCGGGTGTAGCAAGCCCTGGAGAGGGGAGGTATTATTAGGAAGCCCAGCGTGGGCACAGAAGGTCCCAGAGAAGGGGGACTATTGAGAAGCCCAGGACGGGCATGGCGAGCCCCGGTAGCAGGCTAGTGCTGTGATAGACCTCGGAGAAGGACGCGGTGCTGCGGTGGTCCCTGAGGAAAGGGGATAGCAGTGCGGTGAGCCCGGAAAAGAGAGTAGCGGCGCGGTGGGCCTGAAAGACCGGAGGCTTGATACAAAGTCCCAGAGCGGGCAAGTGTCCCTGAGAGGGAGGACATTACAGAGAAGGCCCAGAGTGGGTGCGGAGGGCCCTAGGAAAAAGGGCAGTAGTAGAGAGGAAGCCCAAGGGAAGGGCAGTATTTCGGAGGAGGCCCGAGAGAGCGGGCAAGTTCATTGTGACAAACCAGTGTCTTTCCCAGCTGCGAGGCTTGGGGCGTGGTATTAGGGGTTGGTAGGGGCCGCGCGTAGCCCATAAGGCTAGGGTGCCTGGGGAGTACCTGTTATACAGGGCGACTCTGGGGAACCGCGGGGATGGAGGTCCCGCTTAGCCATGCCCAAGGAGGTGTAAGGCAGCCTCCCAAACTTACTGAACATCAAAGACGTGGCGGGCAAGAATAAGAGAGTGCCTTTGGGCCGGCCTTGACACAGCGAGAGGGACCTCGGGGAGATCACGGCCCTCCCTGGCGGAGCCCGCCGTGACAAGTTTAAATGAAGTGCCCATTTATACCCATGTTGATGGAAGTTGAAATGTAAATTAAGATTAGAAATTGCAGAAGTTTTAATCATCTTGATTTAATTTCCAGCTTGGGCTGATAAGAGGGAGGTAACTCTGAAACTGGTTGTTCTGCGTGAGTTTTTAAAAATAAGTGATCTCTCTTTTCCTTTATTTAGAAAACCAAACCAAACCAAACCCCTCAGCTGTGAAAGAGTCGTGCATGAATCTGTAGGTCCAGTTGTTCAGGTGTGTGTGGGTGTACGGATGTAAGAAGCTATTTTTACAAAACATCTGACAAAGTAGATTGCTGCCTATGAAAGCTCATGCCTTTCTGAACCCGTTTGTCTCTAAGGTGCCACCCTGTTGTACCTTCAGCCACTATCGAAAAGCCACTACACCATAAATACCAGTGGTGCAAGATCCCTGCCTGGAATAGCTCACAATTTGATTTCACGCCTGATTTAATGAAGGGCTGACAAAAGAGTGGGACTGGGATGTAGGAGGACATGGATGACGCAGCAATCACTGGGTTGATGACTACATGTGGCCTTTAAAGAACTAGCGGCACTTTCCGAAGGGAACGCGCATGTTAATTCTGATCTTCTGCCCACGTTTCCCTACCCACAGTTTCTCTGGCAGGGTTATATTTTCGACGTGCTGTCTCAAATCACCATGGTGTGCTTGGGAGGTTTGTTTCAGCCACAGGTCCATTGCACCTAGTAGGGGCTTTCTTTCTCTGGGTCTGCAATACCCCCTGGGCATGTCTACACGTGCACTTATGCCAGCTTAAATTTACTGCACAGTAAGCAGGAATAGGCCAGTGTTTACACGTGCAGGCATTAAAGTGCGTTAACGCTGTGTGTGGGCTAACTTGGGACTAAAGTTAGTCCCAAGTCAGTCCATACACACAGTGTTACTGTGCAGTAAGGCATCTATATGTGTGTTACTGTGCAGTAACTAGCTGGGCATAAATTTGATACCTGCATGATACAGGTATCATATTTATACTCAGGTTGGCATTAGTTACCATATTTACTGTGCAGTATGGGCGTGCGCATGTAGACATGTGCCCATACTGTGCGGTAATTTCAGTTACTGTGAAGTAAATGTTCACGTGTAGACAATCCCTCTGTGTCTAGTTTATAATGCAGCTAAAATTTGTAGATTTTAAAAGCAGATGGACCCAATCCAGTGCCCATTGCAGTTTTCAGATGGGCACTGGAATAAGCTTCTAATGACCTGAAAAGGGTGTTTGTACCTGAAAGCTTGCACAGCAGAATTTTTCCTACTATTTCACCTGATCTAATAAAAGAGATCAGATTTATTCAAAGAACCTTGTCTGCCTGTGTCCTTAGACCAACACGGCTACAGCCCATACCCCTAATGCCTGTAAGCCACACTTATTATTTATAGCAGTCCCATACGCTAGCACTGCTGGGGAAAGTCTAGGACTGTCACTACTTAAAGCGCCCCATAAGTAACTGCTGCTCGAAAGACTCGTTACTCAGTGGTAAGTTGCCACGTGCCTTTCTCCTAAAGAAAACAAGTGCACAGGATGCTCGGAGTCGCTGAGCTTGATCCTGAATATGAAGACGGCATGTGTGCAACTGTCAATGGCCCCTTTCATTTTGAAGTGCTCTGGTTTATAGGGAACAAAAACAGTCACCATGGCAATGTAAACACGTGTAAATGCCAAATCCCTGGGCGTGATTCATATGTGCTGAAGAGGACTGAGAGGGTTCAGTGTCTTCACACTACCACAGCTGGGCTGGGAGGAGGAGATTATCTCACTTGAAAAATATATATCAAAGGACCCTGGCTTTCTTCTGAATAATTCCATCTCCTCCCAGATATTAGGCAGGGGTAGACACGCCAGATCTGTTGCTGCCTGAGGGAAGGAATGGTAAATGGCAACGGAGCGGTAGGTGGTTTCACCTTTACTTCTACATTTTAAAAGAATAGATCTACAAAGCCCCTATTTCAGCGGGCTGTGAAAGCTAGCATGAGCTTCTGGGGAGCATCGCATTGCACCAAAGAGTCCTCAAAGTACATTTATAGTAGTCCTGGATGGAGTGCAAAGCGGCCGGAGGTCCGTCAGTCTGGTGGCTAAGATAGTGGGCTGGAGCTTGGGAGATCTGGGTTTGGGTCCTGTCACTGCACAGGAACTACAGCAGGGTAAGGAGGAGGTGTCTGAGGCACCCTAGAGCTGGTTCGAAGCTTCACCCGGCTCCTGCCATAAATAGTCCGTGTAGAGAGGCTTCCCTGTGGGTCTTGGTGAGCTGTCCCTCTAACACAGGGTATAAGAACTGCCGCCGTGGGTCAGACCTACAGTCCACCAGGCCCAGCATCCTGTCTCCAATGGTGGCAAATAGCAGACATCTTAGAGGAAGAGCCTAAGGAATTGGGCATGAGTAGAGTAATCCACCCCGAATACAGCCCTGACCATTGTGCCGAACAGCCCTTGCTGGACTTGTCCTCTATAATTGTGTGTAGCCACCTTTGAACCCATTGATGTTATAAGCTTCCACAGCACCCCAAGGCAATGAGTTCCTTCAGTTAATTGTGTTGTGGAAAAATACAACTCTCCATACCATCCTGCCACCTGATCATTTCCCTGGGACTCTGCTTCTTAATGCAGGACAAAGGCAGAAAAAGTCAAGACAGATACTCCCTCGATGCCTGCAGTCTTGCACAGGTGCTTATGCACCAGCTGGAATTTGACCTCAGAGCCCAAATTTTCTGTATACAAAGCAGAGGCTTGTCAAAGGTGTATTTTGTGTTTATAAGGCGGGCGGGGGGGAAGAACCCAACCAGAAGGAGCCTACTGCAAAACTTATTAGCAAAGAAAACTCACATCAGTTCAGGCTGCGCCAGAACCTCAGCCTGGCATGTCCGTCCAGATGGGAGGTCTCTGAAAGTCACCCAGTGCAGAACATCATTTACTTTAAAAGGATTGTATTAGGAAAGTGAAGGCCAAATTGTGCCATAGCATGACTGTCTCTGGCTTGATGAGATTACTTCCCCATCCAAAGCTAATAAACGCGTGTCAGTTCAGGAAGAATGCTTTATCTTGCACTGAATGATACCCGTGTGTTTAAACAGCAGCATAGGAAAGCCCGTTCACACGTCACAGCAGCAGAGGAAAGCCTGCCTGTGGGACCCTCGGTGCACTCCTTCCCCTGCTCATGCTCCGTAGGGCAGGAACTGTCTGTGCCGTGTTATCTCATACAGTGTTGGCAGCCTTTCTGGTGCTTAGTGACTAAATGCAAGATAAATTGTATTGGAGCTCATGGGCATTGGCAGCCTGGATCAGACCTGTGGGTGTCGAGGCTACTGTCCTGTTTGGAGTAAGGAATTGCTCTCTCTCAGGGCACAGGCTGAGAGCTCCTTGCCGTAGGATGGCATTGAGGTCAGGAACATACCACAGTTCTCGAGAGCAAGAATATAGAGAGGGGTCACAATGAGTGCAACACAGTCCTAGGCCTTCTGCCTCAGGACTTACCCTAGTCTCCGACAGCTAGAGATTAAGCCGATCCCTAATGGGCTGGTACCTTACCAAAGGTTTTGGTACCGCAGAAGCCTTACCCCTTCTGCTGAGGTTGCTCTTAGCCAAAGGGACCCTGACTGATCTAGGATGATCATTTCTGCCTATGCATCTCCAACAATGCCCAACATCAGCTGCTTCAGACATCAGACCACCAGAATGGACTTGGTCTGAGGAAAAGTGTTTCCGTTAAACCTCGAAGGTTTGCTTATTCCTTCCAAAGCTCACGTTTATTTTTAACAGGAGAAAGAGTGACCAGTAACATCTACTGCTGCCTGTAATCTTGCCCAGGACCAGCCCTGGCTCCCAAATGAGGCAGATTAAGCTTTGAATTTCTGAAGGGTATTGTGTAGTACCAACAGATGAATATGCATCTCTTGGAGTTATTGTGGATGGACTAACAAGTGAAGCCAAGTGCTGTCTTGGTTGAACTGAGCAAATCATTCATGGGTGGCCTAGCCTAGCACGTAAACCTCAGCAGTGTGGAATCCATGGGCAGTGAAGTAAGAAGAGCCCAGGAGGTGGAAGTTTACTGTTTATACCCTGGTCCTTCAGAGGGCACGGGAGAACATGCCGTTTCCCCTTGCTGGGCATTCTCCCTGCTTCCCTGCTCCGTATGCTGATGAGACTGATGCCCTTCCAGCATTTCCAGCCATTTCACAACATGATTGTCCTGTCGACAGCTCATACATTTAGGATAGATGACGGGTGCTGCTGTTAATGGGAAAACGGAGCTGTGCGAAATGATACGCTGTGTGCAGACTCCCAGTTAGAACATAGGAAGTGCCTGACTCCTTTTAATGTGCGTACGGACACGATAGATGCAATATAAGCATCAGTATGTGTAGCTGACTGCACAGTGCTCAGCCAACTCTCCCAATATAAACCAAAGTCCACATTTTTCTTCTTTGCAACAGTTACCCTAGAACAGGTATCTGGACCATCTTTTCTCCTGGGGGCAACAAGCTTACTTGTTTGTGTAGGGCTCGGTGTGTATGCAAGTGCGTGTACCCCAAGCGAAGGAGTTTTAGGATACTGTCACGTGTTAACTCAGGCAGCAATTTCTTTGCACATCTTGGAAGTCAGCAGCACTGCATGTGTCAGTGTAACTCTAGGCAGCCGGAGTTTGGCCCTGGACTATTATTCACATGCTTTGACTTAAGATCTAGGTTCCACATCTGCAAGCTGTTTCGTGCAGGAGGCACCCAGAGCCCACAGATTTGTTATAACGGTGCTCTGATGTAAAATGCTGCAAGCAGGAGCAGCCTCCCAGATCAGACAACAGAGAGTTAACAGTGAGCCCTTTCACAGTCTTTTGTGCTGTTTTGCAGGGAGAGTCCCAAAGTAAGTTAAGATTTTATCTCTACCATGTTTTCTTGTGTTGCCAGGAATCCTCACAAACTGCTGCTGCTTGAAAACAGCAGGTTATTCGTTAGCTGAGCAAGTGTGAAGACAAATATTTGAGATGTATGAGAATGCAAATATCATGTCCCAGGGAAGACAAAATGTTACACTTCATTTTATTACTTAACTTATTCAATTGGGGGGGACGGGAGGGTGAAGAAGTAAGAGGCTTGGGAGAGGGAAAATGTGGTTGTGAAATGTAAGGATTAGAAAGTAAATAAGGAAAGATGTTCATCAGCCTGCAGGGGAAATTCTCTGGTTGGAGGAGAATAATAAATAGACTGGTGATGGATATAGCTCCAGGGAGGAAGGGAGAGAATAATGGCATAGCATGATGGATATACAGTTCTTTTCAGATGGGTTTGTTTCTGCTGCAGAAAGCCTGTCCCAGTACAAGATTGCTCCACTGCCGGTGGTGGCTGTATTTCTTGGCAAATGTGCAATATAAAAGAATAAACTAGGGTGACAGAAATAGTCCATCTGGGAAGAGGCGTTGAGCTGGCTCTCAAGCGCTTACCACTCAGTAGTCGTGATTTGGGGGGTCATTTGTGAGGCTAGCCGTACTTGCAAAACCACTGGATTTCTCTGAAATGCAACTGCGCCCGCTCATTGCAATATTTCATTGGAAGGAGCATTTGTACATGCTCTAAACCTAGGGTCACTTGTGGGTGACGCAGGGCGGAAGGGGCATGTCCCACTTAGTGGTAGGGAAATGTAATCTTCCTGGGCTGAAGCTGTTCCTAAAACAAAATACCAGTAAGAAAATCTGCAGTGCCGTGATCTCAGATTGCAAGCTGATTTTTATGATCCGCATCCCAGCTCTTGACCTGTATGGGAATATGGATGAAACCCCCCAGGGACAGACAGTGGCAGTGGATCTGGCTGAGAATCTGGGTTCAGATTTGGGAAGCCTCAGCATATTGACCGCTGCAAACTCAAAGCATTTGTGAATCAGGCCTGACAGGACTTTGGATCAAAAATGTGGGACTTTTGGAACAAGTCGGAGCTTTGTTCCTTGTTTTCTGAGACTTCAGCATTCACGCCTTGAAGCTGCCTTTTGCAATTAGGAGAGTTAAGCGTTCTCTTTTAGAAAAGGGAAATGAGAGACCTCTGTAGCTGGGGCCTAAGAGAAACAGCACGGACTGTGAGATGCATGATAAACCCATGGGAGGTGTCTTTGCTGGGGGATTATTACAGGGAGGCTTTTTTATTACCATCCTTTGTCCTGGATGTACCACAGGCAAGCAAGAGGCAGGTTCATAACGGCAGGGTTTGGTCCTTCCCCTCTGAGCGTGACCTGGATTAGACATGACACAACAAGTGCAGGTCATAAACAGGGAGAGGAGCGATGAAGCTGCCAAAGGTGATGTCACTTGGTTACTCAGCAGGCAGACAGCTCTAGGAACCCACCCCACCCCACCCCGGAGCAGGTGGAGAGCTGGGAAATCAGATCAATCAATAAAGAAAGAGCTGTTGCCTTGTGAATGAAGGTGACATGCCTGGGCACTGTAGTAACGCATCATCACAAAGGGGCACGATGCTTCCTATTTAAATCACCCAGGACCTGTTACAACAGGCCAGCTACCTAAGCGGAGACAAACGACTGCTGAGAAAACAGAACGGGGAGAAATTAGACCCATTGCTGCATGGGCGGTGCTTTATCACTGCTTCTCTGCCCTTCCCTCATGGCAGCAGATCCTTTTTGCCATCATTCATTGTCTGTCTCAACTGCATCAATTTAATTTAAAAGGGTTACGAGGGACTTTATTTAATCAAACCACTTGCCGTATCCATGCTGCTAAAAGGCCTTCTCATCTCTGTGCCCAGATCATACAGTGATAATTATCTCGTGGCTGGACATTTGTTCCTTTTAGGAACTAGCCTTGCAATAAATAACGACCAATAAAACCCTGCTGGCCACTGGAGAACTATTTTTGACCCACCTCTCAGACGGGAGTATTGGATGGCAAAATAGTCCTCCTGTTAGCTCTGCCAGCGTGTCGGTGCTCCTCTCCCCTCTTCTGTCTTGTCTAGACTATAACATCTTTGGGACAGGCCCTGCTTGCTACAGTGCACAGCATCCACCCGATTGGGCCTAGGTCATGGCTGCTGCCTCAGCATTGCCACACTGAATGTATTCAGATTAAATTCCTAGTGGGACAGAGTTCAGCCTTCAAATTGTTCCAGCAGGAATCTAGACTTTCAGAATAATGAAAGCTGGGATTTTCAAAGAAGCCTACAGGATGTTTATATCTAAAATCCATTTGACCTCTTCTGAAGTGTAAGATGTAGATGGCCAAAGCTTCTTCGGTGATTCTTAAATCCCATTGAAAGTATTAGGGGTTACATGCCCCCAAAACCCCTCTGTTCACACTTGTAACAAGAGAACAAATGAACAACGAGTGCCATGCAGCATGCAGGGTATGCAAGGGGAGATATAATGGCAGTAAGTAATACACAGTGGATTTAGCAGATGCACCTGGAATCTGTAACAACATGAACGTGAGTAAAGAATGAATAATGGGCAGTAAGCAAAGTTTAATCCCCTGTTCTTAAACCAGGAGGATGTCAGACAAATCTTTACACTGTAAGCAGAAAGCATGCGTGTCTACAAGTTGCAGCCACAGCTGTGTAGTGTAGATGTATCTCAGGAAACATTTCCAGATAAAAGTTTTGTGTTGTGGCTACCAGTAGGTAAAAAAACCCAGTAGCTTAGGACTGGGACGTAGGGGAGCCAGTTCAATGTGTGTGTGACTGTGTGTTGTTGGGCCCAGATGGTCAAAGATAGGTACATATTTAATTCTCGCTGATAGGAATTGGTAGGTAGGTGTTTTAATACCTTAGACTAGGACCTGATTTTTCTCTGGGAGACCGGGAGTAATAGCATTGGCCTACCTCACGAGGGATGGTAATGATAAATACATTAGCTATTGCAGGGTGGTCAGACACTGTGGTAGTGGGGCCATATAAATGTGTGGCATAGATGACATGGCTGTGTGTGCTTCTGAGCTAACACCACGTATAAAATGGTGAGTCCAGATTGTGGCACCGTTCTCTCTCTCCCTGTGTAAGTGCTTCATGACCATTAGTGGATTTTATCAGGAACTCATGCTCCCAAAGCACAATGAGATGACACGAGGCGGCTGTGCCTGAACCAGGATTCGGACCCTGGCCCCTGAGTCCTTGTCTGGTGCCCAAATCTAGTGGACTAGCCTTCTGGCCATTGAAACCAGTGGTAAAACTGCAACCTTTCTTGTACCAAACTCAATAGTAAAAGTTTCTCCGACTCTTGCTAGATCCTTGTTTTATTCTTCTGGCCCCCGTACTGAGTGCTCTTGTCCACAAGGCTTATGGTGGCTGAAACGCCTGTTCAGATCCTCTGGACTGTGTTGCTGTAAAATGAGCAGAGGAGCTGGGAGACAGGACAGGGCCTTTGCTTCAGGAGTGCAGTGGGGCCAGGGAGATGCCATTGGCTTTTCCCTCCTATACCATTATCGGTGCTGCAAGAGGATCCGCTA
>JAGPOW010003356.1:6804280-6820246 GCA_030014935.1 Caiman crocodilus | reverse complement strand
ACAGGACAGGGCCTTTGCTTCAGGAGTGCAGTGGGGCCAGGGAGATGCCATTGGCTTTTCCCTCCTATACCATTATCGGTGCTGCAAGAGGATCCGCTAGGAAGGAGGCTGTTGAAAACGCTTTTGCAAACACCATCATGTTCACGCTCTTCACTATCACTTTGAGGCTCCACATGGCTCAACTCCCACAGACTCTTCTGCCTTAATTTCCTCCCCCCTCCTGACCTTTATGCTCTCTTCATTCCTCTCCTCTGACTGCTCCCCTTGTGTCCTCCTCCCACGCTGCCCCTTCACTCAGCTCAGACTCTCTCGGGCCTTGAGCAGAGCTTTCTGCACGCCAGGCTCCTTGTCTGAAATCCTCCTGAGTATGACAGAAAACTTGTGTAGGTGTTTGCAAATCCAGACTCGGTGGTATTCATAAAACAAACAGCCCAAGCTGCATAGAGGAGTAGTTGCTGAGGTTCAGATGGTTAACTGGCTGTGCACTGAGGACCCCTTTTCCCAGATGCAATAGTTTATTGCTTTTTAGCTGTATATGCACATATGAGATGCACAGTGGGGAGGTAGCAATGCTGGGTATTGCAGCAAATGGGGCTTCATTGCTCATGCTGGGAGAAAATAATTGCTGGAGCTCTGGGAAAATTAGCTGGAAGGGATTTGTGCCCTGGCTTAGCCTGAGAAACAGCCAGTGTCCTTCTCTGGATCACGCTTTCAAAAAGAACTGTTACTCTAAAGGCCCTGGCGAGGAAGCCTGCAGTGCTGCCAGGCTGCTTGCAATAGCACCTCGAGTGGAATATCACAGCTCCTAAAACTGTGATATTGTGTGTCAATCTGATGGGGCTGTTTCCTCCTGTTACTGCAGCTAGCTCCTCTTTGTATGTGATTATTAACGTGTTCAGCTGGACGCAGAGGCACATTTATGGAATAGCATATATACTGGTCTGCTTCAGCAGGGGACAAGATTCCCCCAACAGCACTGGTGTAGTGGGCATGGGATGGGTGGGATCCTTCAGGGCTTTCAAATGGGCTTTCCCTTTTCACTGGCCTGCTAGATGGTTTAAACTATTTCATGTTTTCTGCTTAAAGTCCTGAACTGGGACCTGCTGCACAAACAGGAGCACGGGAACTGCCAGAGGAGATCAGACCCACACACCATCTGCTCCAGGTGTTCCCAGTAGTGGCCAGCTCTTGTTCTTTAACAGAAGGGGGCAAGACACGTTGTAGCGGGCAGCTGTGGACTCATCTGCTTCTATCCTAATCTCTAGTGGACCTTGTTTTGCAATTAAGAAAAGATGCCCTGGATAGCACTCAGCTATGCCTGTCAGATACCTTTTCCCTAAACCACAAGGTTTATACAGAGCTCACTTACCTAGTTTATAGTAAGAGTCTGTGGGATGTAGCCATCACCTTGAGGATGTAGGTAAATGGATAGAAGAGCTAAAGGTCCAGTTATTAGCTGGGTGTATGTATGCAGAACCAGTTAATAATACGGGACTAAAGATTTTGTTGAAGGAAGTAAAACATTACATAGATAAAGGTGCCAAGAGTTTTCCTTGTGAGGAAAGCTCTGAAATGCAGAGCAGGCAGGAAGGTCTAAAAGTTATCACAAAGCCACATGTGAAAGCAAGAGGCTTTTCTGAAAAGCTCTGGTAGTCGAAATCAGATACCAAGTCACTTGGGGCAGACCGGAGAGGAAGAGAATGTGCTAATGAAGGGACAGAGAGCAATGGAGCATCATATGGGAGGCGGAGGGTAAGGAAAATGAAATGAATGTTATCAGACTCCCTAGGCTTTCAAAGAAATCTCTGGGCAGAAGGCATCTGTGATGCGAGACTAAGAGTAGACATGAAAATTAAAAAGTACTTTCAAAGTGCTAAAAGGGAGAAATGGCCCCAGAAATACAAATGAATCAACTCTGCACAGATACATATATCCAAGGGATAATGCTGGTATATTCCCCACCTTTCTTCTCTCTCTCTCTGTTTACTCTCTGGGTGAAATCCTAACTCCAGTGGAAAACAGGAAATCTACTGATCTCAGAGGGAGGAGGATTTTGGTGAGTTTATATATTGAAAATGATAAGCAAATCACATTAAATGAAGTTTTAAAAAAGAAGCTCGTTGGATGTCCAGCCTGACGTATCTGCTAACTGAGTGTGAAGGAAATTTCTGTGGTAGCTGATAATAGTGGATGTTTCACAGTTCCATAGACACTCAATCAATCAATCAATTAAATTCTACCTACTTGCCTTTAAAGCTGTGGCGCACTTCCTCATCGAATAAATCACATAGTCACAGTTATTGTCCAATTACATAGCAGTCGTCAATAAAGCGCACGCCAAACAGAGCAGGTTATTTATTTTGCTGCCTTGGATAATAATGAATAGACCCCGATTTCATGAAAAGCAAAAGAAACCCAGCTCTCGCCCCCAAAGGATTGTGTTGTGTTGCTAAAAAGTGCGATTAATCATTTCGCTTGCACAGCCACATCGAGTGTTTCCTCAATTCGTGGAATTTCAATTATGGAGGAGTATTCCTTTACACTCAGCACGATGCGGCTGCAATTTTTGACCAGTAAATATGAGATAAATTGTATGATTGTTTGCAGCGGTTTACCCAAGGGGTCTTTTCATCATATGGAACAAAACGTAATGGAATTCTGTCTGAACTCTATAACCTGCTCTGTATAAAAAATGCTTGTGAATTGCATTGCTGAGCTAGAGGCTAAGAGTGAACAAAAATAAATGGATTAATAAATAAAGGTTTGTTAGCGATGGCTTTCTATTTCCTGGCATTTCTAAAAAAGAAAGCTCTCAATGGTTATCGAGTGGACCGATGGCTTGGGGGCTAAAGGGGTGGGACAGCACCTGGGAGATGCATTCGTAGGTCCAGTTTATAAGAAGGGTTCAACTTGCAGCGTTGCCACCCACTTTCTTTGTGGCCTTGGGCAACTCACTTAATCTCTCTACGCCTCGATTCTCCAGATGTAAAACGAGACTAATAAGGTTTCCTGTCTAGCTTGTCTGCTCAGATTGCATGTCTTTGAGACAGGAACTCTATTACTAGTGCTAAGACTACTGTTCCACCGAGCACAGGAGTGGGACCAGCCTTCGTCATCTAAATATAGCAATATACTGATGCGTCAAATTTCCGAGGCTTGGTTATTCCAGGTTCAAATGCTGAGCTAGCGGAAATTATCCTCAGTAGGATTGTTAGAAGTTCATCATCTACGGTGTCATTCCACCAGCTTAAATGTAATAAAAGTCTGACCAAACCCAAGGTTTAGCCTGCACAGAAGCCACCGTCATAGAACAGTTTCCAGGCGACTAGATGGAAAGGGTGGCAGTTCACCTTTCTTTCCCAATCTCGCGGCATGTGTGATAGTAAGGTCTGCCTCGGGCCCCGAGTTCAAGCCCAAAGCACCAATGCACAGGTCCGAGTCGTGCTCAGCCCTCGAGAGACGTTGTGAAATCTGTTTCTTTGCTTGACAAACGTACAGGGTAGCAGGTGTCTACCTCAGAAAACACAACGCGTGAGCACTGCACAACCGGCACACTTTTTGCAGTGGGGCTGAACTGGCCACAGGCTGAAATGACCAGGGAGGTGCAGGCATCCCAGCCACGGGGCATGGCGGGGACGAGCGAGCGGCTGACTCCACAGCTTGTCTCTGTGCTGCTGCTAGGTAGGGTATTGCAGTGTCTGGGGCTTCGGCACAGCCCGTCGTTAACCTCCCGTGTGAAAGTGGAAGCGTCTGCTCACCCTGCCAGTTTTGGCAGCAGAAACGCATCCTCTCTAGGAAGTCCCGTGGTGACCTCTGTCATCCCCCAACAGAGGCTGCAATGGCAGGGCAGCGGGCGGGCGAGCCAGCCCGGTTCGTGTGGTCCGAGTACCCTCTGCTGACAAGAAACGGCATGGCCGGACGCCTCCGGTACGTAGCTCTCGCCTGCTTGGAGCGTTAGGCAAGGCAAACCCCAGAGGGTCGCAATTCCAAGCATGGACGACAATACCCGGTGCCGACGGAGCGCCAAGGGCAGGATGGGGCGGCCGTCGTAGATGATGTTCCCGTTTCCTCCTGCTCTGTCCCCGATTGATATGCAACCCGGCGGCTTGACGTCTCTTCGAGAGAAAAAGAGAGGACAGAACGGCGTCTGGTTTCGTGTCAACGGAGGACCGAGGACCGCCAGGCTGTCTTGCATGGATGGAGGGAGAGGGAGCTGGCCTAGCCCTCACCGCCAACGGGGCCTGCCCGCGGGTGCTGGGGAAGGCGGTATAGTGCGGGGGGTCTGCCGCGGGGAGGGAAGCGGGCACTTTCCGGGTACGAAGTACCCTCCCCAGGCCTGCTGCTCAGCGTGGGGCCCGTAGGAGAGCCCGCGGCCACCCGGCACCCTGCTCCGCTCCTCAGGGCAGCGCGGCGGGAGGCCGAGGCCTGCGGGAGACGCGCAGCCGGGCGAGGCTGCCCCTGGGCCGTGGGGCAGGCCAGCGGGCACGGCACCTCCCGCGCTCGGGGCCTGGGGTCCCGCGGTGCGCGGCCGGGCGCCTGCTCAGCACCCCGGTGTGTCTGACACGGGACACGTGTGATAACGGGCACACGCTGGCAACACGCTTATTGGCGGCTCTTCGGACTGCCAGCGTGTTTGATGTGGGACACGTGTGTGGGCACGGCTGAAGGGGGGGCATAACTAGGGGCAACTCTCTTCACCTGAGAGAGTTGGCAGCTCGTGGGGCATGTGTGTGATGGCGGGCACACGTGTGATGGCGGGCACACGTGTGATAAGGGGCAGAGCTGGGCACCCTCCCTCAGAGTCCCTGCTGGTTTCCCTCGTGCCTCCCCCCTATAAAAGGCAGCAGTGGTTCGGTCCTGCCTCTTCCCTCCCCCCCTTCAACCCCGTCATGGTTTCTTCCAACCGCCTCCGTCTCCAGAGGTCGCAGTGGTTCCTCCCTGCCCCCTCCCCCCGGACACCATATGGTTCCTTCCACTGTCCGTACCCGCGCCACTAAAGCTCTTTCCCGGAAGTCCCGCGAGATTTTGCTGATTCTCGCGAGAACTTATCCGCGCGCATTCCAAGATGGCGGCGCCCGCGGTGGCGGTCCCTCGTTTCCGTACCCGCGATGTGCTGGTGCCCGGCGGCCCGGCCGACTTCGGCTCCCTGCTGCTGTCGGCCCCGGTGCTGGCGGGGCTGGAGGCCGCCGGCTTCCGCAGGCCCTCGCCGGTGCAGCTCAAGGCCATCCCGCTGGGCCGCTGCGGCCTGGGTGAGTGCGGGGGGGAGGGGAGAGGAGGGTCAATGATGGGGGCATAGGGAGGAAGGGGAGTTGGAGCGTCAAGCAGATGCTTAATCTGTGCTCCCTTCCCCCACCAGATCTCATTGTCCAGGCAAAATCTGGCACGGGCAAAACCTGCGTGTTCTCCACAGTTGCCCTCGACTCCCTCGTGCTGGAGAACCCAGCCACCCAGGTGAGTCCCGCGCGGGGTCAGGGCATCCTGCACATCTGCCCGCTGGCTGGGCCTGCGTGGCAGCGGCCTGGTTACGTTGTACTGCGTCGGTCCCGGGATGCGCGCTTCCCCTGTGCTTTGCACTGGGGTGGCCAGTCTGTGACATGCATGCCCCAAGTGGTAGCGTGGCACCTGCCAGGTCAGGCAGGGGGCAGGGAGCAGACAGCAGAGCAGCACATCAGGCAGGGGATCAGAGTAGCCCTTGGGGAGGGTGAGGGGCTCGTTTGTGACATGCCTGCCAGAAAAAGGTTTCTTATTTTACACAGTAACAAACATGTTGTCCTCACCTTAGTTGCATGTGAGAGGTGCAGCAGTGCCTGACGTGCTTCATATGGCAGGCGAGGTTATTTGAGTTGACATGATATCTTTTATGAGACCAATTGAGAAGTTGGAAAAAAGGTTTTAGCAAGCTTTCGGGCACTTTTGTCCTTCATGAGGCAATGGGAGGCTCTGCTGTTCTGAGATGGCAAGGAATGAGAGAAGCTAAAAGTGTGGCAGGATGCAAGTGACAATGGAAATGGGTAGAAATTAGGATTACAGAAGGTAAAACAGGGAAGGGAAGGGCGAGAAAAGCAGGGGGGAAGAAAGCTGAGGGTAAATAAGGGAGACTCTACAGAGGTAGTAATTCAAGGTGGAAAAGAGGCAGAAATTAAGCAAATAGCTGGAAAATTATGACAATAAAGGGCATAAAAATGATGGAGGTGGGGGTGGGGAGAAGAGCAATGTAAAGGGTGATATCTGGCAGGTACCTGGTGAATTGGATGTCAGGCAAGTTGTAATGTTATAAATCTATTGTCTGTATTGAGTCCATGATCATCCCCTTGGTGCATTTTGTGTTTAAATGAATAATTGAAGGTAAAAGAGGGCAAAAGGAAAGTAGCTGTTCAAGGGCTGCTAGAAGCCTTGCAAGTGATGGAAAGAATGAATAAATCTCATGTGTTGTGTATCGTGTTTGAGTCTTAGACGCTCCCTGCGAGTGTACTGCTCTGGAGCTGTTAGTTTAATTTGTTGTCTGCATTAGGAGCGGGCTGCTTGATGAACTAAAATAAAACAAGTTGGGGTGGAAGAGGACAGTATAAAGAATATGTCATGCTTTTGGCAATTTTTAAAATTTACAAATCCAATGTTATGAATTACAGTAAAAAGTACCATGCCGGTTTGAGACCCTTAGTTCAGGTAACTTCTGCTTGTTTCTCACATAAACGTATTGTGGGCTGTGATGTTGCATCCTGCCCATAAGATGCCAGTCTGCCCTAGGAGAGAGATCCCTGAGGGGGTAGGGGAGGGGTAAAGCAAATTCAGTCTCCTTTTTACTGAACAAGTGCTATCTAGACTTGCACTTCCAAAGGCTTTATGCTGGCTATAAGATAACTTTTAGTCACTAAATCAGTAGTTTCAAGACGAAAGACTGTTTTAAATGTCTAAGCCATTGGTTTTGTCTTAAAGCCAAATACTTCATTATTTCAGATACTCATCTTAGCACCCACAAGAGAGATTGCTGTGCAGATTCATGCTGTTATTTCAACTATTGGAATAAAAATGGAGGGCCTGGAATGTCACGTCTTCATTGGAGGCACCCCTTTAAACCAAGATAAAATCAGACTAAAAAAGTGCCACATAGCTGTTGGGTCCCCAGGTAAGAACCCACTTCAGCATCCTTTGGTAGAAACCAATGAGACACTTTCTGTAGTACAGTAATTGGCACACTCAAAATCTTGATTATTGTCGCATAGTCATAGGGGACAGTTTCAGACCTCAATGCTAAAGAAAACTAGACCAGTTTTTTAGTGTTTTTAGTATTTTTAGTGTATAGATTATTCTAAATATGCTTTTTTTAAAGAAAGGTTTGTTAAGGAAGTAGGTTAGATAGCAAGTTTTAGATTTGCAGTTGGTATAATTTCTTGTCTCATCATTAGATTCTTTCCGTAAATATTTGTGAAACTCAAGCGACTCTTCTTTTATGTAGGTCGAATAAAGCAACTTATAGAGCTGGACTATCTGAACACTGCTAGCATCCGCCTTTTTATCCTTGATGAAGCAGACAAGCTTTTGGAAGAAGGCAGCTTCCAGGACCAAGTCAAGTAATAAACTGAGTTTCTCTCGTACCTTAAATATCTCTTTGCTCTAAAACACCTTATCTGAAGCATTCCCTTTTAATGTCTTTCTCCCTTAGCTGGATTTATTCTTCTTTGCCAGCCAACAAACAGATGCTCGCTGTTTCAGCTACCTACCCGGAGTCGCTGGCAAATGCTTTGACCAGGTACATGAGAGAGCCTACCTTTGTGAGGCTGAACCCCACTGATCCAAGTCTCATTGGTATGTATAAGAAATATATTTCTACCCTTTGATATTTTGGGCAAATAAAATCAAAATGCAACATTCAATTATGACCATAAAATTGTTCTCTAATTTTCATGAATTAGTGCTGGTATATTTCCTTCTTTTTTTATAGTTTGGTTCATAAAAGTGCATATGTCCAAGATATGCCTATCCCAAGTACCAGTGATGGAGAGACCAGATTATTCTCCTCTTGTGGCATATCTCTTTTTCCGTAACTTCAACAAAACAGTTGCAGACTTTCAGATTATGATATAGCCATGTGCCAGTTTTCTAAATGTTCCCCAGTTCTTAAAATGTTGTTTTCTAGCTGGTGTTGCTTATCTGAGCTAGCATTTTCCCTAACTGTGTTGTGTGCTGTTTACGTGATTCTTTGCTTTCTTGCATAGGGCTGAAGCAGTATTACAAAGTTGTGAATTTTCATTCACTTCCTCACAAGACTTTTGAAGAGAAGGCTCAGCATCTACAGGAGCTCTTCAGCAAAGTTCCATTTAATCAGGCTTTGGTCTTCTCAAACTTGCATAGTAGGTAATGACATCTTGATACTCAGCAACAAGACCCCTATGCATCCCTGTGCATGGTGCAAATAATGTTTTCCACTTATACAGTACAAAGGGTCCAAAACAACAAACTATAGGCACACCTCAACTTTGAAATGCAGATATTCTTGGGGTGGAGGCCTGTATCCATTGGAAGGTGTGGTATGCAGCCCTGGAGAAGGGAGCATTGTGACAGGAAGGCACTTCCTATGCTTACTAGAGCACAGTGGGAACCAGTGTTGATGTCTTTCTGGGTGTTGCAGTCTCTCCTAAAAGATCAACAGCCATGTAAAACGGCAAGGTCTCTAACTAAACAAGAGAAATGCCTGCAAGAGTCCTATTGGCGCTCCATTCTGCTTTTAAAGGGGTTGCAGGAACTCCAAGTTGCATATTTAGGCCGCTAATTGTTCTTCTCCAGTTTAGCATCTAGAAGAAACATTATGATGTTTTACTTATCTCTTTTATGTTTTGCTAGGGCTCAACACCTGGCTGAAGTACTGACATCCAAAGGATTTCCTGCTGAGTGCATTTCAGGCAAGTGCATTTGGAACTTAATGTTTCTGTGTAATACTAAACTAATTCAGGAGTATTTACGATATAACTGTGGGAAGTAGTTCCGTGTTCTCATTCCTTTTTTTTTATGTTGGTCAGATGGTCAATTTATCCCCTTCCCCTCCCTCCAGGAATAAGGAATCCTATTTTATGTGTTGGAGGAATTTGGTTTTGATGGGGAAAGGGGAATCTGTCTGGAAAAAATTTGTTGCATTTTGACCATTCCTAAAAAGTTAGGACCCAATAGACCAGAAGTTGGTACGTGTACAATGAACCTGTCCCCTGTGTTTATAGGGTAACAAACACGAATTCACTTTCCAGTATTCCGCTATCTCTGTAAGAATATTTACTGTTCTTCCAATTCTTAGGTAAAACTTACTTGTGTCCCATGTTATCCAACTTACTAAAGCATTTAAACAGAAGAACTTTTTTAAAGACAAGTTGCTTTTGTACTGCCTTTGTTTTATTTTCGGGTCTCTCCTCTTGCATTTGATTTCCTCCATGATATTATTTGGTGCATTGAAGCCTGTTATGAAGGATGGACATAACTTCTGTAGGTTTCACTCTCATCTGATGTAAAATTTGCTTAGCATATTTAGTATTACGCTAAATAACCCAGGGCTCTTTCAGTATGTTTTGATTTGAGTCTCTGAAGGTTCACTTTTCTCTCTCCAGGCAGTATGAACCAGAACCAGCGACTTGATGCCATGGCTAAACTGAAGCAGTTCCATTGCAGAGTCCTGATTTCTACAGATTTAGTGAGTTTTTTTCCTATTAAGCATATGTAACTCTTCAGAATTAGCATACTGTATTGCTGCTTGGAGTTATATTTAACTTAGACTTAATCTAATGAGCATCTGACTTAAGATACAGCAAACTTCTGTCATGGAGAACATAGAAATGTGTTTTGAACAAAGAATAGATTTTGAAAATCTATCTAAATATGGTTTTAATTTGCTCCTTTTTTATCTGTGTTCTTATGGCCAATTTGTGGGAAACTGCATGAATTAAAAGGTGCAGTCTTTTTGGAGGGAGAAATGGGCAGAGCTTACTTTTTTCCTTCCTGTGATGCCTCTGTGTCAAACCAGTTCCCCTGCATCTTTTCTGGGAGAGCAGTAACCATATTTTTGTTCAAGGTACAAGAGCATTAGACATGGTACAATATTCACTTGTACTTTTTCCCACCTCTTAATTGTGTTCATTCCTCCTTTGCTATCTTCGGATCTGTGACTGAAGGTCTACCACCACAGGCATTATTTTATCGTCTGCGGTACTCATACATTGGAGAGCTTATGTCCTGTCTTCATACTTGGACATCTGCTTATTGAATGCTGGCACAGTGATACAAAACATGTTTAGGTGGCGCGTCCCAATGAAGTGTGCTACTTAAGTATATATGCCTACTCACCATTGCTTATGGGTTTTCTTTTCCTCACCAAGACCTCTCGTGGAATTGATGCTGAGAAGGTGAATCTGGTCATTAACCTGGATGTGCCTTTGGACTGGGAGACATACATGCATCGGATCGGCAGAGCTGGGCGCTTTGGTAAAACTTCTTTGTGTTTTTTGTGCAGCTTAAAGTGGTCCATCTCTGGATCGGCCTAGGTAATTCTTCCCTTTTTTAATATTGTAGGCACCTTAGGCTTATCTGTGACATACTGTTGTCGTGGGGAGGAAGAGAATTTGATGATGAAGATTGCACAGAAGTGTAATCTGCAGCTCCATCCTTTGCCAGGTAGGATCCTTTTTTTCTGAACAGGTCTGCAGTGTGTTCCCATGGTGGCTTTCCTGACTTCACTCTGATTCTGGGATTCAGAGGTGTGGGTCAGAGGTATGCAGTGATTTAAAATGTGGATGCTTTGCTGAGTGACCAAGAAACGGTCTCATTTCTTTGAAGGGCAGCTCCTTGTAAAGAGCTGTTTCTCTTCTCTCAGGTTGTTTCTGTACTAGTAACCATTGCCTGCTCTGGATAGTTGGTCATGCATCTATCATAAACAACAAACAAACAAAGCACTGTTTATCAGTAATATTGGGAATACTCAACAGTTAGGATCTGTTGAGTCTGTTATAACTTGGGATTTTGTGTAGCACACAGTAATTATTTAACCCTATAAATCATGTTTGTTTCCTGGCAATCTGGAAAGAAGGTGGTGTGGTTCTTGACTGCTTTTTTTCTCTTGTGCAGAACCTATCCCCCCTGGATTGATGGACCAGTTTGCAGACTGGGATGTAGAAGTCACAGCTGCGGCTCATATAGAGGCATTGAATGCTGGGACTCTGCCCTGTGAAAGGCCAGAGGAAGCAATGCAACAGCCACCCACAGGTAGTTGTGTAGAGACACCTCCACATCCTCCTCCTGTTTCAAGTGAAAGTTCTTCCATGGCCAAGCCAAAAAAGGCTCCTAAACAGAAGCTACCAAAAGGCTGCTCAGATGGTGCCAACTCGGAAAAAAGTAGCAAGAGTCCAAAGACTTTGAAATGCAGTGTAGAGCAGAGCAGTCAAAAGAAAACTGCCCCCAAAATGATGAGACAAAATACCGATCAGCCCGTGGACAAGGAAACCTTACAGAACATGCTGCCTAAGATTCCTTGTCTGTCCTCTTTTAAGTGCCAGCAGCCTGGCAGTCCCTGGAGCTTTGATGAGTTTCTTGAGGACTATGAGTACTTCATTAAGGAGGGGCTGGAGAAGAAGGTTGAAATTGTAACAACCTACACTGGCCCAGGAGATCCTTACCGGCACCCTGAAAATGGGGCCTTAGAATGCAGAGAAATGAAAGAAACGAGCCATGTAGTAGTAGACAGTGCCCGGTTTGAGGAGTCGGACAGTGACAGCAGCTCCTACACTTCCAGGGCTTCCTCCTGTAGCGTGGAAAATAAGTCCTGTTTCGAAGCTTCCTCGGATGCGCAGGAGAAAGAAAATGTTGTTGCCAGTGATCAGGTTCTTCTGAACACTTCTCTACACCTTGCCCAGCCATCGAGACCAGAAGAGCTCAAACCAATACCACAAGCCCCAAAGCAAAATCCAGCGAGAAGGAAAGTGAAGAAACAACACCCCAAAAAGAAAAGCCCTCATAATCAAGTCCCCGATCCTTCACAGGGGGTAGCTTATGCTGGCTGTTCAAATGGCCCTTGGGATGGGAGAATGCCTGGCTCTCAATATGAGCCTCAGAGTTATGAGGATTACTGGAAGTCTTATTACCAAGCATGGCAGAGCTATTATGCTGCAGCTCCACATTCATATTATAGGAAATGTTACAGACACTTCACCTGGATGAGTGCTTATCATGCTAACTCGGTCTATCTCCAAGAACTGCTGAAGAATGATGGGTGACAGCATAACACACCACACAGGGAAGGGACCGATGTATGTCGAGATTCCATTCATTCCAGGAAAGAGATGCCTTCTAAGCTCGACATGAACTTAGCAAAATTAGCAGATATTGTCTGTCAGACAAAAGTAAATGAAGCTTTTTGTAAGTAAGTTTTTTTTTTTTTCCTGAGTAAATCTGATGTTTTATAAGCATTCTAGAAAGTTGGAGCTGTGGCTGTGATAAGACTTTTTATGTTAATAAATAGAAACAGGTGTCTTGTGTGTGTGGTTCTGCAGTTTCTGTCTTCAAAATATTGTTGGTTGAAACAGAAATGCAGACAGTTGATGCAGGTTAAGGACCACAGTTTTCATAAGAGACCACATGATTAAAGAAGCCGAGTTCTATAAACCATCCAAACTGGCTATTGTTATCGGTTTCTCTTGTGTTGTTCCTTCTAGGGGGTGCATTTGCCATGGAAATACTACACAAGTTGTCATTTCTGGCCAGTGATCATCATGGTTTTCATGGTGTTTTCATAACAGATAAAAAAAAATTGAGCGTACTGCTTAATACTGTCAGATTGAAACCTGCATATCTCAATTAATGCATTTTATTTCCAATTCAAATTGAATTAATTAAAACTGTATAAATAACACTTGCACGGTGAGGTAGGGTAGGCTGCAAGATAGAGGAGCTTTTAATTATATACAGAAAAAGTTCAGCTATCGTAATTGGTCTGTCCCCTTGGGTGCAGCAATGTCAGACTTGCCATGCTTAAGGGAAAACTTTAATTAGAAAGGAAATTACCTATTAGCCCTGAAACTAATTGGCATTCTTTGTGAACAAGGCCCTACTGTTTTGTATCTTGCTGTCTTTGTTCAGGCCTTACAGTTTTGTATTTAACTGTCTTGAACCTGGAAAGGGGGACTGCCTGGCTTAAGGCATTGGTAACACTTAGTCTTTCTCTGCTAATTAGCCTACTACAGCAAGTTTTAAATTCAAAATACTATGTGAAGCTTGCGTGGGGTCCTAGGTGAAAAGATTTGCACCTTGGGGCACTGGGTGTGAACTAACCTTTAGTGCCCCAAATTGCCCAGAGTTGATCCAGTTGGTTGCATTCTCCACAGAAAAAGGCAGGCCACGGCCTGACCCCTCTGTCTCCCTACCTCAACCAAATAACTTCTCTGAGGGCAGTTTGTTCCTGAGGATAGAGGGAGTCCAAGATATTCAGTCTCACACCAGGCACCATTTTTAATTCACTCAGAGAATATCAATGTATTCCCATCCAATGTTAAGAAATAAAACAGAATGTTGCAAAGACTAAACAGAGATTTTAAGACCCACCAGTTCCTGCCTGCAACCTCCTGTCTCTGGCTGCACATTTCAGACCTGGCTGCACATACAATAATCGTGCTGAAATAAATGTATTGGCAGTCATTCCCTCAAGTAACTGCCTGCTGTATGTGAACAGTTAGACAAATATCCACTGAAAGGCTGGCAGGCAAGGCCTCGCTGCCTAACAGAACTCTGGCTCTTACCTTTTTTAAATGATCCAAAAAATCTGTAAAAGGCTCAAAGACATCTGTCTGCATGCAGTGACATGCCTTAAACTCAAGCCTGGGTAGACTGTGTAAGAAAACTCTCCTGTCAACTGCCAAGTAGTTTATATATAGCCCTTTGCAACTTCAAAGCCCTTTGCATACCTGCCTTGGTACTAGTGAGTCTGCCAGAACTCAGGAAGGGAAGTGTTTGTGTCTCCATTTGCACTACTTACTACTCCAAGAGACTAGGTTGACTGGGGTAGCTGGATGCCAGTAGCATTTTGCTAATCACAGATGCTAAATTCCCAAGCTCATTGTACAGAACCTGAAACTATCCCAGGCCACTTTCCACTCCACAGCTGCTTTCACATATGCTCTTGTCAGGTGGGAAAACAGTGGCACCTAGTGGGGCCAGTGCTTATAGCAGGGGGGGAAACAAAATGTAATGTTTAGTCCCATGGCCTGGTTGGTGCAGTGGGGTCATCTACTTAGTAAAAACCAATGTGAAGAGCAATTGCTATGAACTCATCAAAGCCTTTGAAGTGACATATATCATGTAGAATTGGTTGTACTTGTTTTGCTGCTTGATCCCAATGATTTCAGTCCTTTATACAGAGCCCGGGTGTCGCAAGAAGGAAGCACTTGAAGAATCAGGACTGTAAATTTTAAGGAAATGCACTCTGCCCCCAAGCCACTGTTAACATTTAGGGCAGGAGTTGAGGAACAGTTGTATTCTCTCTCTGTCTCCTTGCCCCATTCTGTATGGGATTAGAACAAATAACCACCATGGGAAGTATGAAAAAGCTGAAAAGGCCGTGACTTGCTTTAGTTTCTAACATTAGTACGTTGTGTTTCTGCTCCAATAAGCTGCAAAGGAGGATGTTGAGCCTGGGCTGCATTATTGCTCCTTTCCCATGTCTCTCAGTGCATTCTTCAGTTACCAGCTGGTCAATACTGAACACTTAAAAAAAATAATTATGAGTCATTTGGAAAAGTATATATGTAATATAGTTACTCCCTTGGGCTTTCAAGTCTTATTTATTGGCTTTTCAGCTATTTTTTCCCCTTACCTCTTAGCTTTGCTATGCAAGGGTAACTGGCTCGTATTTTGCTTTGTAATAATCAATAAAAGTGTCGGCCAACTCCCAGAATTTTTGCTACAGATGATGCTGGCAAACCCATCAAGTTGTATAACTTGAATTTTACTCTTCACTGTGCAGTTAGCAGCAGAGGCTGATGGGCAAACTTCTCTGACTTGTAATCTTGGCTCTAAGTTGGCGGGAAGGGTTAGTGTGGGATACCATAACACCATGGTGTTAGTATCTATGCAGAAGTGAGTGTTAGTCATGTCTTTCTTCAGTGGAAAACTTCTAACTCGTATGTCTTTTTTTTTTTTAAATTCGGTATTGTGCTCCAGGCTGCTTTACAGCTGACACTGTATATTAGCTGAGCACTGAATTGAGTTGTCTGTACATCCTGTATCCTTCCACGTGCTTTTCATCTCTGGTACTGCTGTTGCTAAGCAGCGCTGTTTGTTTCTGGGTTTTGGGTTGTTTTGTTAATTATCTATCCATAAAATCAGCGTCATGTATCCGAGCTGTGTGTGAAATGACTATCTTTAGCGCATATGTCTTTAGAAGGGTGGGGGGGAGGCGGATTCTCTGTACCCAGCCTTTCCCAGGACCATTTATGTTGTTCATTTGAATGAATTTGCTATGCTTCACTAGCTGAAGAGCCTTCTCATTGATGCTAAAAGCATGTTTCCCCAAACATGAAAGGAATCTCTCTTTTTTTTTTTTTTTTTTTTGAAATTGTCCGTTAAGCAAATTCAGGCCAGGGACGGAAGGACAAGGGGATGCAATGTGCTATCCAGGTGGGTTTTTCTTGAGATGAAGCTCAGAGCAGAAAGGTTGAAGGAATATAAGCAACTTCTCCCTTTTGTTAAAAAAAGAAAAAAAAAAAAGGATCGAGGGCCCAATATAATATTCACTCCAGTTGAGCAGACTCTGACCTTGCCGAGGGGGTGACCAAAGCCATGGATGCGGGCGTCCCTGTCGACGTAGTCTTTTTAGACTTCAGGAAGGCGTTCGACACGGTCTCTCCCCCCATCCTCATTAAAAAGATTTAGCTGTGGCATTGACCCCTGCACGGTTGAGTGGGTCTGGGTGGTGGGGCACTCCCAGAGAGTGGTGGTGGA
>JAGPOW010003356.1:6790993-6804180 GCA_030014935.1 Caiman crocodilus | reverse complement strand
TGGGGTCCTGTGACCCCGGCACTCGTTCCTGCCATTGGCGGGGGGTCAGACTAGATGGCCTGCTCTAGGCCCCTTCTGACCCTAGATACTATGATACTTAATGAAATGGCCTTTCTCCTGGAGCTGTGCAGTTGAGATGTTTCCTAGCATGGGAGAAGGAAGCTTGTATGGGCTGTGCTGCCTTCGGGAGCTATGTGGACTGTAGCAGCTGTACTGGTATGTGGGTCTGGGACAGGATGAAATGAAATGTGAATATTGCTCCCGTGAAGGTTGGGTTGGTGAGAGGTGGTCATTCCTTGATAGCTGCAGAAGAAGTGAGGAAATTCCCAGTAGCTTCTTATCAAGATCTGTCCTAGTAGCTCCATAATCAGGGGAAACAAAATGCTGTAGGTAGCAGAGTTGGTATGAACGATGAAGGTGACTTGGGAGTCGTGGTCTTCTGGTAAAGGGAGCACCCTAAGAACCACATACCAATGCAAATGTAGTTACTAAAGAGGCTGCTAGATACTGTAGTGATTTAATATGGAATAAATCATAGGGACAAATCAAAAATGTTGGGTTGAGAGAAAGCATCTTTTACTGACTGAAAACAAAGCAATTCTCCGTTCCTTAAGGAAAGTGCTTGTCTGTAAGCTTGGACGTAGTGGGTGTGTCTACATGAGATGCTTACTGTGCAGTATCTTGGTACTACTGTGCGGTAGTGTTGTGACGTGACACTACTGTGCAGTAGCCGTGCGTGGATGCGACTGCAGTTACACCAGTTGCTGCACAGTCATTTAGGACTTGGTTATGCAAGTCCTAAATGACCGTGCAGTAACAATTGCAGTCACGTTTCGTGTAGACATGCCCGCTATGCGCTGATGGTGCTTTTGCAAGTACCATTTCCCTTGATGGTTCTAGAAAGATTAGCTTTCTTTTCACCAGATCAGAGAGATTCCCCAGTAGGCACATCTCCCAGGCGGATCGCCACACCAGCTTGTTCAAAAAGACACCTACAGCGTGATCTTAGCATTTGTGGCACATACTCCGTTTAATCCAGATTGGATACATCAGGTACAGCAGTGGCACAAGACTCAATACTGTAAATGATATACAAGTTGCAACATATGCACTACAATTCAAAAAGAAGACGACAAGAAACTCAGAGTTCTTTAGAAAGTTGTTCTCAAATGAATCTACCTGCAGTTTTGTACAGTACATTTTTGTATCGGTCATTTTGTGATGTTGGTAAGCAAAGCCCATTTATAGTACCAAAATAGAAAATCATAAGGTCAAGAGAATTTCTCGTAACAACATAAAACCTCTAAAGAAAACACCATTGCATTGGAATGTCTCACTTATTATCAAAAATATACCATCACACGCGCGTTGTAAAATATTTCATTGGTCCGAGGAGCCAGCTGGAACTCTGGTCATAGTTGCAACAGAACTGGGAAGAGCGCTCAGTATGGTTAGTAACCTCTCACCCACGCAGCTGTGTAGCCTGCTTTGACTAGCACTGGTTGAAAATGAGAGGAAACGCACACGCATATACATACAAAAATAACAAACTATTGACTGAAGACGGGACTTGGCAGGAATTTTTCACAAATTTAGTTATCGTTTGGTCTTGTTGACTGATCAACCTGAAATCTTTCTGGCACAGTGTTGTTACCTCAAATGTATGTAATAATACTTCTCCCTTCTCTAGCGCCTTTCAGGTGAGGGTTGCTAAAGAACAGGCTGTTGAACTGAGCTTCTCTGTATTCCTGAGAATCAGGGCAGCATTTTCACCCACACTTACACCTGGGTGAACAGGGTTAGGATGGGGATGTGTGACCGTTTCCAGATCATTCACCAATCTGGCAAAAAAGCCAAGGACAGGATCTAGGTATTTTGCTTCTAACCCTTCCCCAGGTCTCAGCAGGAAACAATGCTGCTCATTATTCTTCCCGAGACCCTAAAAGCAAATCATCATTTGGAAGGAAGTTTGACTATTGTTTTTATGGCATTGTTAACTGTAAAGCCTAGCACCCGAGTTACAAAATCACAGATCCAGTGCAGTTGATGAAAATTTTGAAGAAAAAAACATTATTTGCTTGTCAATTAGAGCATTTAACTAGCAACAGGGCTGGCTAGAGAAATGGGGAATGATTTTTGATAATTCACAACCACAAGGGAAAATTTAGTATGTGAAAAAGTGTCAATATTTTAAAATTAGCTGTAAACTTGGAATTAAGGCCCTCTGTTCAGAAGCCCTGCTGCTTGGGTGCTACTGGATGCCTATCTGCAGCTTCCCCTCCGTGTAATCTAGATTGTAGCGTATTGCCTTGTTCAAGGGGGCACTGCAAACTGTTGGCTAAATGTGACTTTTTTTTTTTTTTTTTTAAGGTCCTCAGCCAACTTTAGGACAAGTGCAATGGACAGCGCATTTGCCCTGGGTCTGCTTTTGCAAGTAAGCTCTGTGAGGAAGCACCCCTGCCTTCCCTAGCTGACAGTGTCTGACTTATTAATGCAGCACTGTCCCTATATCTCAGTTATCCAAAGCAGAGAGCGGTGGGAGCTGGTTCAGAGCACTAGGGTATTATCAGCTATTTGGGAGCAGAAAGTGCAACCTTTGGAATTGGGTATTGGTAGCTTTGAGCACCAGTAACAAGACAGCGATTCTTCCCACCTATCGGTTAGAAGCAAACATGGTTTTTTTTTTCCCCAATAGTTAAGCTGTCTCTGTTAAGAAAAGTGTCCTTTATTATGCCAGTATTTTTGCAGTTCGCATTTAAAACCCTAATTCTTTGGTACCCAAAAGCAAGCTCCTGCAATAAGAATTTGCTGCGTAGAGACAGGACGTGGTGTGCTTCTCCTGTTTGTTCATGGCTGACATTTGAGGCAGGAGGGAAGTTATATAGAATGATGCAAGGAAATATAATTGGGAGTAATGGAATGAAAAATAAGGGAAGAAGAATTATGGCTGAGTATCAGGGGAAAACTCCCTGACATTGCAGTCTATTTAGGCTGGAACAGTCCCTCAAGAGAAGCAGTGGGAGTCCTGTCTCTGGAGAGATTTAAATCTAGTGTAGAGAAAGCACTGGGGAAATCTGTTGTAGGGAGGAATACGGTGCTAGTAGGGGGTGTATTAAAGGATCTTCCTGCTTTCAATTTATATCTACCACAGCGTAGGGTTGGTGGCAACTCCTTTATGAGTGACTGGATTCTTAGGGAAAGAAAGATAAGGGTTTCCAAGATGGTAGTTTGAAGTTGAAGCCCAAGGTGGGGAAATGCACCAGCTATCTGTGATGAGCTGGTTCCAGGGTATACACAACCCTGCTGTAAGCAGCAGCCCAGTGCTAGGAGAGATGAGAACAAACTCCTCATCTCACTCACTGAAATCTTGGTCAATACTGTCCAGGAAAACTTGTTTCTTTTGAGATGTTTGGAGGAGGCCCCCACCCCGATTTTTCTGTACAAACCATCAGTTCTGATTCGGGCTTTTCATGGGAAGGCCCCCAAAAAATGTGAGGGGGGGATAATTAGAAAAGGTTCTCATCCTGAGACTTGGCCTTTTCTATAGCAGCGGCACTTCTCCAATGGGTCCATTCCTGCTGTTTCACCTCCTCCCCCCAGGAATACAGCCTCTGGTAGTCTGGGCTTCCTGCTGCAAGAAGAGCGACAGAAGCGGAAGGAGCCAGTTCTGTGTCCTCTCTTTGGGGATGAATGCCTGCAGTGCATTTCCTGAGCCTGTCTACACAAAAGCTCTCTTTCTCCTGCAACTGCAGAGCTTGTACCTCTCCTCCTTCTTGGTGAAACAGCTCTCCTTTCTCTGCAAGGCATTCTGGGATGCTGCACTGTAGGTAGCACACCCACCCCGACCCATACTACTTCAGGTTACTATTGCACTGAGAGAGGGAGAACAAACCTAGCCTCTGGTGCCTGTGAGTGCAGAGATTTGCCTTGGGAAACATCCCTTGGTCCTGCTCAGTGAAGTGTTAACCAGAGGCCCAACCTCCTTTAAAAACTGGCTTTGCCTTACACTGCTAGAATCGAGGCTCATGGATTTTCCCCTCCTTGCTCTTCGCAAGGCTCCCTGCCAAGCCAGAGGCCGAGTGTGGTGGCACCTGCCAACGCAAGGGCAGAACAGTTAATCGCATGTTTCTCATTAAGAAAGATCTCTCCTGTTCAGAGTGCAGCGAAGGCAGGACAGCCCAATCCCACCAGGCAAAGAGGGGCTCTGGCCACTGTGTCCTGCTCTTCTTGATGAAGCCACTGGCAACAAGAATGCTGAATTTCCAGGAAAGATTGGATTGAAAAGCAATCAAGTACCCTGACAGGACTTGAGACAGGGACAGTCATTATCATTTTGCTATAAGTGCATCGCAGGGGAACATTTCACTCATGCTTTGACTGGGTGCAAACGGCAGCAAGTCACTGGAGCTTTGGCCCCCTGCTCCACTGGACTAACAATGGCCAGGAGGGGACAATGAGGTCTAATGAGGGGCAGTCAAAGTCAACCAAGAAAGCACAGGTTGGATGTAGCCTACAGAAACCCTGCTGCAGAAGAAACAGAAGCAGCGAGAAAGCCCAGTGCCCGAGCTGCTTGGAAGAGTCTTGGAGAGAAAGTACCACGGGGAGCTCTGCTGCCCTGAGACAAATGACCATCAACTGGTGCCATTATCAAGAACTTGGCTGTAGCTTTATCATTCCTAGAATGGTATAAGTTTCTAAGGAGGTTACTGCATGAACCCGTCAGGTGTCAGCGTCCACGTTACGCAGAGGAATTGGCCAGGAATGCCGGCCAGGTAAGGTTGATTGTTTGTATTTTGAGACTGGTATCTCTAGCTAGCTGTGTGACCGTGGTATATATTTTGGGAGATATATAAAGAGGTGAGATGTATAAATTACACAGAATGGTGCACGGGGATATAATTGGGAGTAATGGCATGAAAAGTAAGGGAAGAAGAGTTACCCCTTGCCTTCCCAAATCCCTCTCAGTGCTACAACTTGTAGTGTGTCAGTAAAATTGCTATTTACTCTTTGGTGAAAGGGAAACTCAAAATGCCTCCTAACTGTCCGCAGCCTGTCAGCTTCATGGGGCAGGACTTGTGTCTGACCATGTATTTGTACAGCCCCTACCACAACAAGGCCACAATCGTCCTTGGATCTGTTGGGCACATGTATAACGCTTGAGAAGACTTCACATGCTATCTGAAAGTAACACAATAATCACATGGGGGTGACCTACCTCGTTGTTAAGTGAGGTTACTGAACTGCGCTTGCAGGGGATCTGAGGAGGGAAAAATAAGAAGTTATTTCCGTTTTCCCTAGAGGATAACATTCAGTTGAAAACGAGCCCGAGAAAGATCTCAGAGAGAACAGTCAGTGTTCGCCACAGGACAGGTTAGATGCATTTTGCGGTTCATGGCAGTACCACGGAGAGATACAGTTTTTGATAGATTAAAAAGCATGTGATTTTACCCAGACTCTTGAGCAGAGCTGCAAAGGAAAGCTCTGTCTGTACCACCCCATCTGAAATGTATACCACTCCTCCTCCTCCTCGCGTGGCCACACGTGGTAGCTCCTGTGCTGGGATGAAAGAACTAAAATTGCTAACCTAGTTTGCCTCCTAAGCCAATGCAACCTAGAAGCCACTGGCTAAACCGATTGAAGCCACGGGACCGGACAAAAGAATCCAAACACCGTGTCAGTCCATGCAAGATGGTCAGCTCCCAGATTCATTTTATCAAGCATAGATCCAGACGCTCAGTGGCTACGATTTACAATGGGCTGCATATATATATATATATATATATATATATATTAAAAAATGGAAAAGCATGGGTATAGATTACAGAGTACATTCTGTCGGACTCATGGACACCCAGTGCAGTTGAGTTTAGTGCTTTCGCCTTCTTTGCTATTTGTGTGCACAGGATTTAAAAAAAAAAGAAGAAAAAAAGAAAAAAAAAGATTCCTACTTTATTTTTCCTTTTGAAAAATACAGCACTAGTCATCTAGTCACACTTGTTACAAGTAAGTGATAACAAAAATAGAAAGCAGAAATCCGGGTGGGACTAAAACTCTACTGAAGCCTGTCTTTTTTTTTTTTTTTCTTTTTTCTTCACAAATATGTTTTCACAGACAATAATTAGCAGACAAACACACTGTTTGCAATTGCACTGTATTGACTTAAAAGGCGGTTACAAAATCATCTAAGTAAAGAATGCCATCCAGGGTGAAAGACTGATCTGTGTGTGTGCACGCCTCTGTGTATGCGCAGGTGTGCCAACACGTTTGTGCCACTGCCTTCCTATTGTGCACTGAGTCATGAAAACACGCTCAGATCTCTGTAGCTGAATCGCTCTGATGGGGGCTCACACCTGTGCATGCACGCACACGTGCACAGACACACACACTTACACACGCACACAGTATGGAGAGCGATTTCTGTGACAGGTGGCTTCTTTGTCTAAATCTTTCCCTATAAAAGAAAAAAAATGTGTAATTTTGGTTGATTAAAGGTTCTGCTCCATGAAGAAAAAAAAAATCACAAAATCCATTGTTTTTTTTTCACCTTTTCAGTCATTTCCTCATGAATAAATATTATCCATTAAAAACCTTTAAAAAGGTGCTGAGATCCACAGTGTTATATTTCTGTTTCTTTTATTGACTTTCTTGTTGCCATGACGGTTCTCTTTCTCCAGCCCCCAGAAGCAATTTTCTGCTCCGCATCCTGGAACAAGGCTCTCGACCCGCACGCGCGCACACAGCCCCTTCCTCCCACCTGTCTCTTCCTCCCTCTCCTCGTCAGTCCATGGCATGAATGCGAGTTTGAAGAAAGCTGCCTTGTTAGGTCTCCATCGCTAATTCTATGACGAAATGTCAGGTTGGTCCATCCAGGCACAAATTGCAGCAAGGAAGGAGCGTGGAGGTGTGGAGGGGGAGGGACGCCGGGGGTCCAGCCAGTTTCTTCGCGTGACACCGTCTTACAAGGCAGAGACCTTGACTATGTTGCTGCTTGCGGTGGAAATGTTCGTGGCGTGGCTGGGGCTGCCAGGCGGAGGCCTGCTCTCCCCTTCGGGCGTCAGCGCTGGCGGGGTAGGGATACTGATGATGGCTGTCGTGATCTGGGAGGCTTTGCAGTTCGGTCTCAGCCCGTCGTCTGATTTCATATTGAGACTGGAACGACTAGAAGACAAAGTGGATGTTTTTAAAGAGACTGGAGGAGGGCAGGAACCGCAGCTGCACCCCTGGGGGGCATAAGACCTCCGAGTTAAGGGCGCTTAACCCTGATTAACACCACAACCTCTTAACTCTCTGTGGCCAGGCTGAGGCTTCCCCCAGGGGCTGCCCCTCTGCACCACTGATGCTGGCAGTGATTCCTGCCACAGGTCTGTGCCTGCGCCCCTATTCATGTGGCACCTATGCAGTCTTCCCTTCCCACCCCCCTTACTAAAATCCTTCTGGTTTGTTTCCAACAAACAAAGGCCTTTTGTTACCTTCAAGTGCTTGTTTCAGGCAATGGGGAGCAGCTGTTGCCTTGGCTGCGTGTGTGCACGTGTCCTACCCCCCTGTTAATGCACTGGGTGCTGTAGGCCTTGCAGGGTTGGTATGACACCCCATCTCAGTGCAGGTCCCTGTGGGCCTCTGACAGCAGGGACTGATGCTTGCCCGCAGTGGGTCGTGACCACGGACAACTGAGTGGCTTCTGCAGCAGAGAGAGCCGATGGACAGCGCCATGTCAAGGATGCTGCTGGCTGGTGGGAAGCTGTGAGATTCAGGGAGAGATGTTCCCTGCAGCTTCTTAAGTGAAAGCCCCCCGGGGCCTGGCAGCTGAGGATGGTTCCCCCTGCAGCCGCTGCAATGATTAAAAATCAGGCAGAAATTCAGCTGGGAGAGAGGAAAGGGCTGGGATTCCCTTTGCAGCAACAAGGGACCTTTTGCTTCTGCAGACCCCGGTGCAGAAAACGTCTAGGGCTGAGGAAAAGCAGTGCAGGCCCATCGGCCACAGTGAAGCAAAGCCTGTTTATGCCCTGCCCAATGTTTTTGGCTGCACAGGTACTTCCCGCCTTGTCCCCTGAGCAGTCTTTGCACCTGGCTGTGCTCCTAGGCTGGTTGCATTGCTGCAGCGGTGCTGGATGCTTTAGGGTCAACTTGTGGGAGCCTGGTGTGCGTGAGAGGAGGGTCAGGCCCCCAGGCGAGGGCTCCGTCTCTGTGGCGCAGCTAGGTCTGGCTGAGAGCAGATCTAGGCTTCATGGGACTTTGGTTTCTCTTCTCAAACCTGCCTTTCTTTCAGCGTTTCTATTTTGTTGCCCTGCAGCAGTGGTGGAGATGTGGTGGCGAGGAGCATTCCGAGCAGAGATGCCTCAGTCATGTCCCATAATTAATTACCTAGGGAAAGTGATAGCTCTGATTTCCGTGCATCTCCATAGCTGCCTGACTGCGCTATTACCAGCCCAACCCGCCTGCTTCAAAGACAAGCTTGTGCTTTTAAAAGATAAAAGGCTCCCTGTTGGACAGGCACTGCTGTCATTACTGCCAGGAGGAGCTGTCCTGACCTCTGCAGCCTCCTAGCAATGTCACAAGACATCCTCTGCATCTGGGAGTCCGGGAAGCAGCAGCCCCAGAGGCTGCTCAGATGCTGCGTGCTGGCCACAGGACCCGGTTGCTGTCGTAACTGCAGTCCATGGAGCGTGACGGACGGTCTTGCCCTGTGGCAGCAGCTTGGTGGCCCTCTGGCTCCCATCGGACAGCTGCACAAAGCAGAATCAGCGGCCTTGGCTGGAGAGCGCAAGGCAGGCTTCCAACACTTACAGCCAAATCCTACTTCAGGGGAACCGAGCTCACGCTCCTGCTCCTCCGCAAGCTGGCCATGCGCTGTGAAAGGCCAGCCCCAAAGGAGGGGCCACGCAGCAGCGATGGCGCAGATCTTCCTGCTCTGCTTCCCTTCCCTCCTTGACGTGCTTGGGCAAGCAGGGAATTCGCTACTGGTGCTGCCATTTAGAAGATCATCGCTGGCATCTAATTTAGCACCCACTGAAATGGGCAGAGCGGGGCATGCTCCTTGGGCTCTCTAGCCAGCGCGCCGTATTCATGACACATTTCAATCCCAGGTTTCAGCAGCAGCAGGGAGGCTGCCCAGGCTCCAGCTCCACTCTCTCCTGCAAGAAGGGCAGCCTCGTCTCGTGGAGACTGATTATCTTGGCTTTCTCGTTCCAGCGTGAGACCCTGTTCTTCCCTTGGATGCTCTGCTGGCTAGTGTCACTGGCACCGTACGCTGCATCCTCTCTGCCACAGAGGCAGCTGCATTTCAGACATAGGCAAATAGTTCCCAGATGCTTTTTGTGTGGGTGGGAAGGGCACTTTCAATGCTTTAAACCCAACTCTTTGTCCCCTCACCCTTTCCCAGAGCTGCCCGATATGCAGGAAGTTTTCCTAGGCGTAGAGAGGGGAGTTCAGAAGTTCATTGGATGTTGCCAAGGAAACGGGGGTGATGAGCTGCCTCGGGACTAAATTAGGCTGAAACAGACTCAATTTGAAACCATCTCTTGGAGGATGGGTGCTGCTTTGCCTATGCAACCATGAGCCCAACAAGAACAGTTTGAAAATCCGCTTTAGTTGTGGCTCTTTTTTCTCTTTTCTAACCTGGTTGGCTCCTGGCAATGGAAATGGATGCAATCCGGTCCCTGGCAGGCACAGTCAGTATGGAGGTGAGATGTGAATAAGGGGCTGCATGTTACACAACATACACAGATTGCCTGGGACCGATGCCGTCTTGCTTGGCTCATGCCTGAGACAACAGCTGTGTCCTAGCTAATAGGAGCTGGGCTAAGCCAGCCTCAGCTGAGAGCTGCCTCCCTCTGGATCACCAAATACAGAGCTGTGCTCAGCTGGGCTATGTGCCTTTCAGGCCATAGGCATGGCCCTGCGTGAGCGTAGTCACATCTGGGTGTCACCAACTTCAGCCTGAGCCAGTGGGTCTCTACTGGGAGTCACCTCCCTCCCAGCATGGAGCCAGCTGCCTCCAGGCCAAGAGTTACAGACCAGGTAGGAGTCACCTCACTGGGATGGTCGCAGCTGAGAAGCCTTGAGCCCCGGCTGGGCTGGTAGGACTCTCTTCAGTGCATGGGCATGCAATAGTTAGCAGCAAGAGCCTACTTACTGTACCTGGTTGTAAGCGATGGCTGTTCGCTGCACTGGATGTGGATGGTGCTGAGCTCTTGCATGCTCCGTAAGCGAGTGGCCGGCACACTGGAGTTGGGGAGGTGCGTGGTCTTCTTGTTGCGGCGCGAGCAGCAGGACGTGGTCAGACCCTGCTGGCTCGACAAGGAGGGGCTGCGGGTGGACGGGTAGTTCTGCATGGAGCTGTCCATGCAGTTCTGCTCAAACAGCTGCTCATCTATGAACTCGTGGTTCTGGCAGGGAAAAGGACAGCGGTGTCACTCAGCAGCGGCTACAACAAAGGCCACTGGCTTGCAAGCGTGCCCTTCACTACTGTGGTGCGACGAGGCAGCCCCTTGCACGCGCACAGAGCTCTCTGCCTCAAAAGGTCCGTGCCGCACGTCTCCAGATTGACAAGTGCAAACAGCAGTGGGCAAGGAGATGACTCCCCCTCCCCAGTGCTTGCCGCAACCGGGAGCGTGCGCTCGCTGCACCACAACCGCGCAGCTAGGAGAGGAGCCGGGGTGATGATGTGGGCATGATCGCTATACATCCCGTAACGGGATGTCTATTGACCCTGACTGTCCTTTCGCTCAGCTGTTGTGGCTTCAGGGCAGGCTCTGATGCCACTTGACTGGAACATGGGAGAAGCTGGGAATCGGGATCTTTGCTTCCCTCATTTGGGGTTGGCGCTGCTGCCGGTGAGGCTGCCCGGCGGGCCAGTCACCCCTCTGTTTGCAGCGACGGCGTGGGGGTGAAACCAGTCCTTCAATGCAGCACATACCTACGGTTCCAGCCGTCACTGGGATGGAAGCTGGGGGCTTGTCTGTACGAGCCCACCACAGCACTGGGTCTTCTGGCCCCAGCCATCAAACGTCACCACCCAGCCGCCGGAGCGCGTACGTACCCGGCTGCAGGAGCGGAGCGTGCCATGGTAAGGCACCAGCTGCTGAAGGGACCGTGGGAGCCAGCAGCAGTGCGGGAGTGTCTACATGGGCCGCCTGCTAGGCACCAGGTGTAGCAGGAGCCGGACTCCACTCAGGAGACGTGGAGTAGCTCTGAGGGCAGAAAGGTGGGCAGGGGTGGCGGGAAGCTGCCAAAAAAGCTTGGGGTGTGGACGTGCTGAGAGTTTTGCCAGCAGGGTTTTGTAGTGCAAAGCTCGGCAGCGGAGACCGCGACTGAGTTGTATGGGCCACGGTAAGTGTGTCAAGGTCAAAGCTGCCACGGGGGAAGGACATGGAGGAGGCAAATGCTGACAGAGGGCACCCTAAAAATGCAAAGCTCAGCGGAAAACTTTAGAGCCTCTTGTTGGAAGGAGCAAGGAACGGTGAAAAGACGAGCCCCAGCATATACCCCTAGGCACAGATACGCACGCTCACGGAGACCTGAGATACCAATCTAGCCATTCCCTGTCAGAACCGGAAAGGATGGGGGAAAAAGGAAACAAACCCAGCTGGAGAGAAAGCAGCCGTCAGTGTTCATGGGAACAGATACCACGTCGTACAGCAAAACAAAAGCACCGGAGAGCAAAACAGAACCACGTGCACTAACTCCCGAGAACAGGACCAGGAACAGGGGAGGAAACAAGCACTCCAGACATGGCACAGAGATCGTAGGAAACAGATTGAATTAAAAAGGAAATACCTTGATGGTGGAAGTTCGTACAGATAACAGGGGATCATCCACAAGATAGGACAATCCCTACAGGACAACATGCCAACAAAAGATAAAAACATGATTGATTCTCCATTCCGGCATTCCATCCATTCGATCTCAGCATTCCTCCTGGCACCCAAGTTTGAACGGGCAATTGGGCCTCTCCTTTACCAAAACCACCGAGGAAGCGCAAGGCAATTTGCAGCTGTTGTTTGGGGGATTTTTTTGTTGTTTAGATTTGGTTTGGGGGTTTTTTTTGGGTGGGGGGTTAAGCATTTGGGTTTTTCTTTAAGGAGGATTTTGTCTTCCTGTCTGATTTGTCAAGTCAGGAAACAAAAGATCCAGTCAGTTCTCATTCATTCACCAAATTGGTATTGCATTGTTACTGGATCAGATTTATGCAAGTGCCTGTTTTTTAGATGGTGTTTTGGGCATCGAGCAGGAAGGTTTCGGCTGAAGGTTGTAAATCAAATTAGGCAGCAGCCAGAGAAGCATTGGCTATGGACGTCCATGCTTGCATCTGGAGTCAGGAAAGGAGTAGAAAAAATGTTGAGTTAATGTGACAAAGTATTCTTTGTTATGGTTGCTGGAAGCACCACGGGGCTACTTTGTCTTCCAGCGCACCAGATTTGTGGGCCGTGCACAGACATCAGCCTGTAGGCTTTAATTCGCACGACAGCTGGAGATAGCACGTAAAGAACGAACGCGCTTTATAACACCCCCTCCACCAAGTTTAAGGAAAGGTGAATTGCCCCTTGAAACATGTTGGTACCCGTGGCACATGGATCATTCCTCATTCCATCTGCAACTTCGTATCACTGCAAAATGACTCTTCCGCGTTTATGAATTCGTTGCTGTGATTTGAATTTTTTTGCATATTAGATTGAGTGTACGGGACAAGCGAAAGGCATTCGAGCGCAAACACTGATTGAGCTGTTTTGATTGATGATTTGAGAATCATAATCTAAACACGCTGCCTTTGACTTCTTGAATGACAGTCTCTTTGTGGAAGATGTCGATGCTACAGGTCAGCAGCATTCAGGTTTGAGAACTGAACAGCCACTTAATGCTGAACAGTGCTGTAGAGAACCATAAAAGAAGAACCCTTTAAAAACTTGGAAATGCTATTGTATTTCCACCAGAGGTAGATGTGTTTAAATGATACCGGCAAGATTTCATTCGGGAAGGAACCAGCTAGCAAAACAATGTCTTGTCTGTTACACATTTGCATGATTGCAACAGTTCTCCATATTTTTTTGCCCTGCAGAATTATTCGTGTTTTTTGCAACCATTCATCACCTATATTGGTTTTTTAATCGTTATTTTCATAATGTGATCAGTTCTGGATGTGAGACAGTAATTCTTGATCATTTTATATTGATGGTCTCCTGGTGGTTTGA
>JAGPOW010003356.1:6750562-6763907 GCA_030014935.1 Caiman crocodilus | reverse complement strand
CATACAGCGATGGGCATGTGAGAATTGCTCATGCTTCTGACTTGAGAAAACATGACTAAATCAGAAATGTATCCAGCACAAGGAGAATTAGAAATTCAAATGCAGGGGGAAAAAAAATATATCGTGTGTGTCAATACAGCAGCCCTGATAAGAGCTGCAATCAATCATAGAAGCATCAAGATTAATGGCATATTTCATCTTCGCAGAATGGATCGACAGCCAGGAAAAAACGAGGGGGACTCAGTGCAGAAACCTTCAGGGTCACAGCTGGCGGGCTGGGAAGGAGGCTTAGGGGAAGGACAGGTTTGTGGCAAAGGTGCTAGAATGGGATGCAGGACATGGCGGGCAGCACATCTTGTCTCTTGAGATGATGAGGACATGAAGGCGGGCGCTGTCTCATGGTGTGCATACATTTATAGCACCAGCATCTTGCAGCACTGGGCGTCATTAGGTAGCGTTGTTTCAATTCCAGTAGAGCAAAATAGCCAATAATGCAGATGATAACAATAATGCTCTTGCTTATTTGGCCCACCTCCCAGCTGCAAGCACGTATTCCTCTTTAAAAATGTTTTGGCTTTAGTTAATACTTGATCACAAATGATTTCTTAAATGAAGGCAATTGGCTAATTTTTGTTTTTAAATTAGAGTTTTGAAGATGCAATAGATGCTCCTGATTAGCAATGAATGGATTGTGTTTATGGCTGCTTAAAAGGTATTTGAGTGACCTGCAAGATCACGGTGCTGGGAAATTAATTGTTAATTGGATACGGTTTTGTTGCTCTTTATGTTGTGATTCCAAGGTTTGAAATTGAAGTCTCCAAGTGCAGAGAGGATGGAAAGTGGATCTATCTGTCCTCCAGTGAACCAAAGTTAAATTTTCCATTAACACATAACATCAGAGCTGCATGATATTCAATTATAATGCTTGTAATATGGTCCTGTTCATTACCTGTTCATTGCTTTTTCCCACTAAGATTCTGATGAAGAGTGGTGTTTGGGATTGAATTGTTCATTAGAGGACATTTTATGTTTAATTTTAAAGGTAGAGTCTAGCACTGGTGAAAGGTAAAGGGTTGGCACTGCTGGAGACTGGAATCCTATCAGCACTAAACAGACACAACACGGGGACGAGGCAGCTTTGGAAGCTGGAGATGCCCAGCTCTTTGCATGCATGGGTCATGTCAAATCAAGGTACTGTGGGCAGACGTGATGTCCTGTATTAGACCAGCTTCAATAGTTGACAAATAGTTCTTTGCAAGCGTTTGGGCACAAACACCCTTCTTCAGGCATATGGGTCTCTTGAACGTAGGGTAAGAATTCGGCCTCAGATTTTAAATGCATTTACAGGATTTTGACACCCAAATCCATTGAATTTCCTCATAGTCTCAGTCAAGTCCCTTAGGTGCCTTTTAAAATCTCAGTCTTATTCCTTTCTTACTAGTGCCAGTTGTTTTGGTATTCCATGTATATTCTCTTCTGAAATCATGTATAATGGTAAGTTAGATGCTGGAGTACGTGCATGCTTTATTTATTTCTCCTCCAGCTCACTCCAGATTGTATTTGTTTCCCTGGGTTGTTTTCTTTATGCATTTAGAAAACTTGTGTTTAATAGCATACTTCTCTTTGGTTTTTATTGCGGGAGAAATCCAGCTCATTACAGCTGCTGTTGCAATGGCTGTCACTTGGACAGCTCAGCAGACACGTTAATGCTTATTCGCTTTGTTCCCGTCTCTTCTGCCAAAGACAAGGAGGTGCCTAGGTGCCATCATAGCTAATTAGAAGAAAGTCAGTTACTGAGTATTTGTCTCTAGAGGATAAAAGTACCAGTCACAGTCCTATCACCTGGCTTTGATTCATTGATTTTATTCTACTGTATTTTATTTTCAGATTTGTAGATGAGACCCTTGGTCAACGTTCACTCAGCTACAAGGTCCAACTAGACTTTGGCAGTGTCAGAAACCACTGAATTAATGCATGTATGTTTCTTTGGTTACAGTCTCCTTAAACTACATGGCTTCATTCATCCCCTGATCTCTTCCTAGTATAATCAAGGACCCTGGGAAGACTGTTGTACAGCACCTTCGATGGCAGCATTTGACACTCGCTCTGCACAAGGGTGGTGCTCTACTGGGAATTAGCAGAGAGGCACTGGGAGAGGACAGGTCTTACTCTGCTCATGTACACTAGTGTCATGCTAACATTAGTGTTTTGATTTCAGTAGAGACTCATGATTTATGCTGGTGTAAGCAAGTGGGGAGCTTCGCTTAGATGGGATCTGTGCACCAAAGGGTTGACATCCTCTACCCTAGAGATTTTTTCCACTGCTCTGGAGTGCATGTACCAGCGGGATGGATGCTACTGCCCTGCTATCCCCTGCACTGGGTTTCTTCCTCAGCCGCTCCTTAGATGCTTAGGTCTGAAGAAGCAACCATTTGTTCCCTCCTATGTCCCAGCCTCAAAGTAGCTTCAGCAGTGAGGCAGGACTTCATCCCCTTTCCTCTATTACTGCTTCAGCACCATGAAGCACAGCTCCATTCCCTCTGCTCATTGGGGAATTCTTGCACTTTTCCTTCCTCTGCACTGGTCTGATGTGAAAACCATTCCATTCCTAACTATAAACTTGCGTTGTGTGAACAAATTGACAGGTGTGAGTGTGAACGTTGTATACTTCCATTCAAAAGAATCCACATTATGTTTTACTCTATCCTATATAGACATCTATATTTATGTTGCTTTACACACATTTAAAAAAAAAAAAGTCCTGTCAACTTTTTGTAAGGTTTAATACCCACTGTCAAAACCAGTTTGAATCTAGAGGCAATAGCCGCAGCTCATTCACAGTAGAAACATCTTATTCATACATGGCAGCTGTCTACCTTTTGTTCTTCTGCAGGTCTAGATTGCCAACGCTTGTAGGCTGGCAGGTCCCCTCTTCACTTTCTGAGATGCAGGAGGGAGACAGCCTAGATGCCTGCCTGGGGTAGAAATAACGCATCTTATGACTACAACTCTCCCTCATGTCCCGTGGGCATTGGATACCTGGCAGACTGAGACAGCATCCAACAGAGGAAAAGGAATCTTAAATCTCTAGTGCCTATTAAAAAATACCTTGATTCTGCAATCCCATCTGCAGTATACATTGGCTGGCCTGAAAGAAATATGCTATGCTTTGGCACTCAATCTGTAGGTTTTTCTTTACTAGTTAAAACGGTCCGAATTTTCAAACATTCAGTAAACCGCTAACATTTTTCGGGGCTGTTGTGTATAGCCAGCACGTCTTCCTGTTTGGGATGCAGTAGCTGCCTGGTTTGTGCACTTCCTTTTTTAAAGGCCGAAATTAAATAAGAAAAGAAGCTAGAGAGATAAATAACTTCTGATAAAGAAAAAAAACATTAGGATTTACATTTTCTGCTATAGCGGAACCAGACTGATGTATAGCAAGGGCAAACAATGGAAACCCATTGTTCAGACAAGACTAGACAGCCTGTGTTGTAGGTAGCCTGCTTGCATCTCTGTGTAGATAACAGTTGTGAGGATTTGTTTGTGGGTCAATATACGTAGGTGTGCATGCATATGTTTGTGGGTAGATGTAGATAGATGGGTGGGATGGGTGCACGCTGCCCTCTGCTTAGACAGACACAGGCTTAGACTTGACACTTGTGCCCCATACTGATAAAGGCTGAGGCTTCCTCTTAGCTTACGTGTGCAAGCTTTTGTGGAGAAGGTCCTCAATATGGTCCCTATTTTTCCACAGTACTCAGTGGCTGGGCTGTGACATAATGGCAACAGTTCAATTCCCAAGTGACCAGGGACCAACTACAATATCGCAGTGATCCTTGGCCCGATGGGGATGGGTAGATGGCCTAAAAGTTCAGTCTCATCCTTATTTATGCACGGTTAACTCTTCCCTAAATGACACGGGCTGTCACGGCACTGAAAGGCTATGTTGGACCCGCATGGCTAGCGTCCCCATAAAGCAACGACACGTGTAGGACTGCAGTCACAGTAACCTGTCAGTGCAAGATGCCATGTGAACGGGACCTACCTTTTGTGCTCTTCGCTTGTCAGCTCTCTGATTCTGATGGTAAATTCGACTGAAGTTGGAAACAATAACTGGAACCGGCAGAGCAATGACCAGCACCCCACTCAGCGAGCAAATGGAGCCAAAGATCTTCCCAGCAATGGTCTTGGGCACCATGTCACCGTAACTAGAGGGGAACAAAGACAAAGAGGTCACTCTTCTGGCCCAAGACCCTGTGCAAATTCACTGAGCAAGCAGACAAAATGAGAGGCCGAGCTGGAGAGCAACGGCTAAATGCTAATCCCCTCTACCCCTTTTTGGCCTCCCGGCTGCACGTGGCATTTTCCTGATGTTGTGCAGGATTCCTGCCAAAAACTCAGACTCGCCTTTCACTTGGTACTCAGTAGTACACAGCCAGAATGCCTAAGTAGAGTTTTCAAAAGGGCAAGATCCCTTTAAGACCAAAACTAATGTTTTTAGTTTGGCATTATGTCAAAGCATGACATATGAGCTCATGCTTCGCAACCTTCCCAGCACACATGGCATTATGCTGTCAACTACGTGGTGTGGATTTGTTACGCACGTTCACCCGGGATGCCACGAGTGCAGAGGCAGGGTGTGGAAGTGGGTGACCTGCAGTGAACTGCATCCTCCTTGCAGCACAAGACACCTGTCTTCTTTTCTCTTATTGCCTATTTTGCACCTACGTTGCACTGCTGATGTCAGTGGAGTCCCACATGCAGGCGAGAAGGGAACGAGGCCCTTGCCTACAGCAGATGGCAGAAAAGCTGTGATTTAGAGCTCTGCTCAAAGACAGCTGGAACTGAGAGTTAGGCCTGCTTTGGGACTAACCTTTTGGGCTTGACTACACAGGGAAAGTAATGTTCCAGTGCAACAGCTAATCCACACTAACTCCTTATGCGAGCACACATTCCACATGAGATCTGGCAGTAGATTAAACCAAACCATGAAAAGGCTCTCTTCATAATGAACTAAAGTATCCACTTTACGTTTTCACTCCCTGTTGTCCTGTATGCGCTTTCCAATATAGGCAGACTCTTACCGGTGGTTTTGTGTTCATTGTGGCATTCACCTGGGTTTACACTATATTTGCTAAGCAGGGGGTCCAGCATCTAGCCAATTAGGATTGATCATTTAGTTTTATATATGTATAATTTTGTCAGAAATTGCATTCGTTCACACTTCGGGCTCACTGTGAACCCAACTGGAAAATGCACAGACAGACAGACCTCTGCGAAGCCAAATGACCAAGTTCTGCACAGCCCTCTTTTCATTAACGAGTGCATTTTGCATTTTGAATAATACCTGTAGAATCGGAGACGGAACAATCCCTTTCATTTTGATGCTGGTGGTAAATCAGGTTGGTTTCGATTCCACATGACAAAAATCACCACCGTGGAAAAGACTACTTTGCTCATATGTGTGCTTTTATTTTGCATATTGCTAACGCTATCTGCACCTTTACCTAAACCGAATCCTGTCAACCTGTGGAGAAATCCTCAATGTTTTAGCTTATGGCAACTCAACAAAGCAATATCAGAAGTGTTGCTATTATTCCCTAATGGAGCATATAGTGCTGTAACTGCTCAGGGCTTAGACGTGATTGAGTGGCCTGGCTCCCTGAACGCCGTATTATAGTAAAGGTAATTGGGACTCTGAATTCTGATTTACAGTTTGGCCTGACACAATCCCCATATTGCATCACAGATGATTGGACCTCTTAATTCTAACTGACTGCCCCATCACTCATGATTCCCCCATATCACAGAATAATTTATCAGGACTCTGAATTGTAATTGGGCACCAGCTGTTGGCTGTGTGAAAGCAACCCCGCTGCACTCGACAGATGCGGCAGCGACCTCGGCCAGGGGAAGTTTGTGTTCCCCTCCAGTTTGCCCTCTAGAAGTAATTTCCAGCCCCTGCTCTGCAAAAGGCTGCCAGGCAGGTAAAACACGAGCGCACATGTCTGGAGAGCTTGACTGCTCAGAAGATACAGCGGATCCTGTCATTCTCATGGCAGTTAGCCCCCTTGTTCATAGGCATGTGATTAAGACCGTTACTGATGGGGTTTATTGGCATTTCTGAACAGATTTACTAAGGCATTTGTCACTTTCTGCAAATGCACATTATCCAAAGAGGAAATACCAGCCTGTGTCAGTTGAAGAAGGGGGAAAAACAAATGCATCCCGGGGCAGGCTTCACTCCTCTGGGCTACAGGAACCGCTGTCACTTTTTTTGCAAGGTGTGATGCAAGTGGGGAGCAAGTATCAAACCCATTTGGCAGTTTCAGAAGCGACAAAGTGACTTAGGAGCATCAGTCCTCGTGTGGCAAGGTATAAGTACTCTTTCCATGCCCTGAAAATGAAGGGGTTATCTGGATTCAGGTAACCCCTTCGTTGGCAGGACGCAAGGGGAGTATTTAGTGGCTCTGTCTGACTTCTTGGCTGGCCCAGGCAGTGATGTGGCATTAAGGGAGTCAGTAAAATCAGGATCACCTTGCTGTAACACCGATCGATCTTCTTGATCCCAGTCCATTACACACCACTTAGCTAAGCAGGCTGGGCCCCAGACTCCTTCCTGTGCTCATTTTTCGTGCTAGAAAGCAGCTAGGCCATTTGACCCAATATCTGAAACAAAAGATCCTAACGAGATCTTCACTGGGCTATTGCCCTCCTGGGTCTCCAGAGAAAAGCTCAATTTCTGGCACGGAAGGCAAAAGGACAGCATTTCTGTGACATTTTCAACTTTCTGAATTTTCTGTAATTGTTTCACACATCACTGGCTAAAGCTTAATTGTAGCACGCAAAGCCTTTCTTCCGGATTCACCTACAGTCAGCTCATGAAAGCCTCGTGCAATGCCTCTAATCAGTAAAACACTCTTTATGTCTATTAACTTTTGAGATGTTGCCTTACATGAAGATCGTTTAAAGGCCCTTGTTAAGCAACCACCTCTTCAGCCTCATTCGACGCTGTCAAAAAAAGGTGCTTTATTTTTTTCTTTCCTTTTCTTGTTTTTTTTTTCCTCCTGCTTCCCTCAGATGTGGTAGGACTCAAATTTAATCACTTGTCTCAAACATGACCCTTTTGACACACAGCACTGAGCAAAGCCCTCCGTGTGTTTGCAGAAGGTGCAATTGTTGCCCTGACTCTGCCCTCTTAGTCTGGGCTTTAAAGGGAGTGCTATAAAACTGCACCATATAAAAGGCTGGCTTATGGGATGTTTGGAAGCGATATTGCTTGGCACATTTTTGCTTGACGCGCTGGACAAACAGTGGGAAATACGTTGGAAGGAGAAATCCAGCACTGGCCGGAGTCGGCTGGACTGGAATTAGGTCTGCTCCAGTGCTCATCCCTGGGCTTACTTGCTGCAGAACCACTTGGATAAAATACAGTTGAATTGAGCCGTATGTGTTTGCATGACATCTTTTCAAGCACTGTGGGGATGGTATTGGGGATCTGTGTTCTGCAGTGTAAAAGGCATACTGACACTTGAAAACGCCCCAGTTTCCAACTCCGTATCCCATCAGAATGAGAACCAAGTGGCAAATAGAACTTGAACTCTGTTTTTATGTGACCTAGCATTAAAAAAAGAAAAGTGCGTTCATTTTTTAAAAGCTCTGAGTATCCACCCATCCCTTTTGAAATGGCTGCGGTGCTCAGCACAATCCTTGTGCCCTGGGGGGCTATTTGGTCTCTAGCACGACTTGATGAATCTAGCAACTACAGGATAGCTTTTCCCTGATGCATTCCTTCTGACAACATGCCTCTGGGAGCAAGGGGAAGGACGCACAGCATTGCAATCATCGCTAGACCTGCATTTACTTAATAATAAGAAATCGCTCATTAAGAATCTGTTCTCAGTGACGGCAGATGACAGAACAAGGAGCGATGGTCTCAAGTTGCAGCAAGGGTGGTTTAGGTTGGTTATTACTAATAACTTACGAGGAAAAACTTTCTCACTAGGAGGGTGGTGAAGCACTGGAACAGGCTCCCTAGAGAGGTGCCGGAGTCGCCATCCTTGGAGGTTCTTAAAGCCCAGCTTGACAAAGCCTTGGCTGGGACGATGTAGTTGGGGCTGGTCCTGCCTTGAGCAGGGGGTTGGATGAGATGTGACCTCCTGAGGTCCCTTCCAACCGCCTTATCTATGATTTTGTGATAAATAATAATTCTGGAGTTGTCAGATCAGGGAAGATCAGCTCCTGGAAGCTGTTGGACCTGTCTCATGCTCTACCTTGTGTCTGGGTGAAACTTTCTACACTGAGCGATAGAATTGCATGTGTGCAGGAAATCTGGATTAGGTGCTTCAATATATCGCGTCCTCTCTCTGAAAACCAAATGGAGACCTCTCCTTCTGCATTGTTTTGTGACTGCTATGCCACCTCCTCCAAAGTGAATTGAGGTAGCATCATTCGGAAGCAGTCGAGCTTCTCTGTGGTCACCTATGGCATTTATGTCCAACACGCATCCATGGCTTAGGCAATGATGCAAAGCACACCCTACCAACAGGGCATGCATTGCTTTTTGAGACATGGATTTAAACAATCAAGGTCTTGTATGTTTTGGCAAAGTTTCTGCTCCCCCGGGGGGCATGAAGGGTCCTAAAAGGACTGAGGGGAGGACTCCATTTGCAGTGATGTATTAGTAAAGCCGATTCATAGGATAGCCAGGAGAGGAATCACGGTGTAAGGATTAGGTCATGTTGCAACAGCTGCTAAGTCACAAGATTTTAGTCTGCTGCAAAAACTCATAAAGTGCTGGAGCTGGTTTTGAATTGCTGAGAGTGTAAGAGAGCGAGCAAGAGCTGGGAGCAGCTAGAATGAGTAAAACTTGTAACAGATGCAATCAAAACTGGTGTTGGCAATGCAGGCTTCAGGGCAGCAGCTGAATGGTGGTAGTACCAGGGCACGATATAGACTCTTGTGTTCATAATTAAAGTTCATTTAAAGTTTACGAAAGGTGCCAGACTGAAAGCCCTGGGGACTGCATCCCGCCGATGAAGAGGTTCTAGAAGGCATGGGGTTTGTCAACATTCATTAAGCCTTACAAATATTCTGCGAGGTTAATAAAATTAGTTTTATTATTCTATTTAGTTGGTCTGATGAGAGAGATTTTCTTTATTTCTAACGAAATATATTCTATGTATTTATTTATTCTATTTAGTTAGTGTACTAAAAGCTACCGCCTCTGAACCAAGAGCTTTGTTTATCTGTGAGCTAGCGATGAGATCATTTGGGCAGCCTGTGTAGCGGAGGGCAGCAGGGTGTCCAGAGCGGCACACCTGGGGTTTAGGCAGTGTGGAGGAATGGCATCTCCAAATGACAGGGATGCTGAGGATTTAGGAAGGCAGTCTATAACATCTTGAGTTGGAATTTAGCCAGATGCTAAATTTAGCTGCCCTTTTTCTTGCAGAAAACTATCACGTGATCTTCCGTGACCACAGGGTCCCGGGGCTCATTCTTGTGCCCTCGTCACGTGTCTATGTCCAAATAATGCTACGGATTAGCACCAACCGTGAGAAAGCATGCCCCTTACGCTATCGTGGTATCGCCCAGGCTGCAGTTTGGACTCGGTGGGAAATCTTCTTACTGTATCACTACAAAAACTTGGTATTTTTAATGGAAGGCTGCCCTAAATATGGTCCCAGTCTTACTTGGCTTGTGAAGTCAACACTCACTACACTGTAAGACAAAAAGTATGATTGCACAACTGGTGGGATGATTATTATTCGTAATTTACAATAAAGAATATATAGCTCCACAACAGCGATGCTATATATAACATAATAGCCATTGTACTGCTTCCTAAGTGCACGCCAAGAGATATGCACTTTGGGTACCCAGGTGCAGCTTTTGTCTGTGCTAACTCGCCAGAAAACAAGCGATTGTACGCACGTCAATAGGATTTCCTTTTGTTCTGTGCAGGGAAGTTCAAACACAGAGGAGAGAAATTGTTCTAGGTTTAAGCCAAAGACCTGTGAAGCCTTTACTTCCCAGCAGGATTTGCACCTAATATTTTGGGAACTGGCATTTTACAAAGCAACTGCGGCTACCTTAGCTATGATCCTTCTCCTATTTTCTCCCCTGTCACAATCTATTTGCTATCAGCAATGCAGCTCTTTGATTAAATGGCTTAACCGGAGGGTTGCAAGCGAATGGCCGGCAGGAGAGGAGTGCCTTCTGTGGAGCAGATGACAAGGAATAAACTGGCTTTGAGCCATGTGCCTTGATGGTCTCGGTTGGTACTGAGAACATGCCCTGCACAGTGGGTCATGTTTCATGCCACGTAGCCGCTCTCCCAGGTGTGACCAGGCACGAGAGCAGGGTTCTGGGTGCGTGGGACCCCTCTGTGTCCCAGCACCCCCCACTTCCCTTTGCCCCTTGTCCCTGATGCTTATTAGGGGCTGCTGGCTACCTCACTGCCCCTTGAGCCTATGACATGGGTCAGCTATTTGGTCGGCGAGTAGCGGGAGCTGAGCTTGCCGACCTACCTGCTGACAGCAGGAAGCAATTAAGGGATCAAATTGGTCCCCAGTGGAAAGCATCCCACTGACCTCAATGGATCCAGGTTAGGGTGGAAGCGTGCAAGTAGCACGTCAGTGCTGATGTTCCTGGACCCACTCTCTGCATAAGCAATGCTGGGGTTTATCACGTGTGAGGGGCTGGGGATTACTTCCTCAGCTTTCTCATAGTGTGGATCACGAGACCAGCCCTAGGGGAGCTTTGTTTCAAAGCCTTATCATTACTGACCAAGGAAAACAGAGGCAGGAGCTTCCAAGTGAGCTAGCTTTAGGCATTTTTGGCCTCTTCTCTCCTTCTTCAAGAAGCATTCTGTATTTTGCTGTGCTCACGCCCCGGCCTGGTCAATTAAAACTTCTGAAGCCAGAGGAATACAGTCCATATAATTAAAAAGTGTCTGATCACTCCTATCTCATGGAATTGCATTTTGAGCAGTCTGATTCATTCCACATGACAACGTAAAGCCATTGCAAGTTCGTTTTGGGTAGCTTTAATGCCTAATAAAGAAGATGTCGGGCCTTGATGAGCTGTAACGGTTGTCTCACGCAGATGGCCATTAAGAGATTATTTTGAAGCTCTGGATTAAAGATGGTAATAAAATAAAATACCTGTCATTGTGTGATCTACCTGGGGGAATTTCAAATTGCCAGCTCGTTTCTTGTGAATGCTCATCAGCTAATTATCCCGGAGCAAGAAAAGCCGGACACTCAGCTGTAATTGGGCAAGGCCGTTTTCTCTCTGTGTTGCAGAGTCCTGGGCACTAATGAAGACCAGCAGCAGGTAAACAGGCACCAGATTAATATGCACATCATGCAGTCGACCAGCACAATTCACGTCCTTCTGCGTGGTAGCGGGGCAAGGGCAGAGTGGACTTGTTCTGGGGAGGAAGTTTCTTCACGCGTGAGTGAAAGAACTGCAGGAAGGACCCTCCTGTTCATTGCCGGTGTTGTACCCGTTCCTTGGACAGGCAACTTTTGCCTCCAAAGCTCTCTGCCCTCTTCAGATGAGGCACCAGCGGAGAGCAGATGGTGGCAGATCAAGCCAAAATTTCTGCTGTGAGCGAAAGGAAGATGTGTGCAACAGTGCTCTTAGCGTCTGAACGAGGACTCATTGATGTTATCGGAAAGTCTCCCATTGACTGCAATGGGCTTTGGATGAGACCCATAAGACTCTTACTGTTGCTACTCCGGGGTTGGCATATGTGGCTCCTACATTATTAATTGCTACAGCGACAACTTGTTTTTGTCCCCGAACAATACTGCTAAACGCTAATGGCCTCCCGGCGTATATGTAAGGGACATGCTGCCAAATAATCCAAAATATTGTATTTCAATTAGCATCTCTTGGGCACATTAAACCCAAACATTCCTTGTTTTGTTCCAGAAAGGAGTCGCAAGAGCTTCCAAAGCCTCTATTAATTTATTGAAAGGCAACTCGTCATGTACAACAAAGAAGAAACCTACTGCCGAAAGTCCATTCATCAGCGACCTTGGTAGGCCAGCAAGAAGATAGAGGGATGGAATACGAGTGAAGGTCAGAAAGGCTAACGGGACACACAATGCAAAGCAGCCCCGGCTCAGCCGGGTCGGACTGTTATCCTGAGCTAGTCCCGAAGGCGCAGCAGACGTAGGTGACCTTCCTGCCTCTCCCGGAGGTTTCTTGCGTGATCCTGAATGAGTCGCTTCAACTGTTTTTTCTTCAGTTCCCCATCTCTGAATTGCCAGCTAATTACCCACTCTTTGCCTGCTTGGTCAATTTAGATGGCAAGCTCTTCAGGGCACGGGCTGTCTCTTACTGTGCATATGCTTACCACCCAGCTCTCTGGGGCCTCTGGACACCCCTGTACTGCAAAAATCAACCACGCAAGGGCGTGGGACAGACGTCTGTGGCAAATGCATCCCTGCGCGTGGCTCCCAGCATGAGCGGAGACGCACGCTGCACATTGCCGGGCTGGGATTGCAGAGCCTGCCTCAAGCTAAACGCTCTGCTAGCTAATTGCCAGCTATTTGTTCAGCTGGTTGCAGATTTTGCCAGTTTTCTGTTGCTAACTTGACTGAGAATTCGTGCTCTTCCATATGCCCACTCTGTATATCGGGCATCCCTGATGCGGGCCAACACAGACATGCATTGGTGTCAGTGAAGATAGATGGCCCTTACGCTTATTTACCCTTCAGATCAAAGGGGCCTAAGGAAAATGTTACAGGAACCCTCCCTACTGTAGGTCTGGCCAGTGCTTGGGCTGCTTACGATGGATTAGTGCTGGGCTGAAGCATCCAACCTGGGCATAAATCACTGGAAAGTAACTCCACAGCACGTCCGTCAGCCAGGGGGAGAATAACAAATCTCTTTCGGCGCAATGTGGGGTGTTAGGGAGCCTCTGTACCCGGCCTTCTTTGCTCCATGCTGGAGGCCATTCTAGTTCATCTCCTCCTTTGCTGTCAACGTAACAGGATGCCAAGACAACCCTCTAAAAGAACTGGTCTGGAAAAACCAACGGGAAATATACCATAGGGGAGCAACCTTTATGTGCTGCCAAAGCATGTGGGATAGATAGCAACTAGCACAGTCCTTCCACCGTTCAGCTCCGATGCCCCTGACTCGGGCGGTAGGGTTGTGCAGGCACTTGGATTTTACCCCAGGTCATTTCTGTGAGTTCAGTGGGACTTGGCATGGGGGTATGACTAAGGGATGCCAAACTGGGTCTTCGGGAGATGTTAGTTTAGGGGGGGAAAGATCATCGCCACCTCCTTCTTCTCTCTCTGGATGCAGAATGAAAATAGCTCCCTGG
>JAGPOW010003356.1:6727065-6750462 GCA_030014935.1 Caiman crocodilus | reverse complement strand
CTGTGTGTGTACAACATCCAGAGGACTAAGGAGACACTGAAAATAATGTGGCTTTTAGCAGTTTCACACAAGAAAAGCCTTAAACAAGCAAAACCAACCAGAACAGCAAGTGACCTCTGAATGAAAAAATCACCAGGGAGATGCCCCCCCCCTCTCCCCCCCCGGTTCCTATTCAGACCAGAACCAAGTGTTTTAGACGGGAGGGGGGGATGCCCTGGCACCAGCAAAATGATTTTACGTATTAGGACAGCTTTGTTCTTCGGTTGTAAAAGGGGCCATATGCCCTCTCCCCTTATTAGCAACAATCAGTCTTGAAGCGCTTAATGCACTATTATTTTATCCATCTTTCACCAAAGAAGATGTTATCAGTGTGAGGTCACGGCCTCGGCGTTTCAGTTTGAACAGCAAAGTTGTCTGGACATCACTTCAACTCCTCCAGCTGGAGACAGCAATAAATAAGGTGCCGAACAGCTCATCAAGTGACTCAGGCTAAAAATAGCTCTCCCGGCAGCATCTTCTGATGCTCATCTCCCTCTCTCTGAGCAACATGCGTAGCCCCTAAAAATAGAGGATTATAATCAAAAAGCTGAAAGACCCTTAACTACAGCATAGAGACATGAGCAGGTGCTGCCATAATGAAGCCTTTGCAAAGGCAGTGAGCAGCTTTTGATGACGTTGCTCCTTTCCAGTTGCAGTTTTATGTAATGGGCCAGATCCTCAGTTGATGTCGTCTGATTTATGCCACTCACTGGGGGGCTATCCCAGTCGAATCCCAGGCCCCCTTCCTCCACTTCGTCCTCCGGTAGCTTCATTGCACGTCTTTTGTCAAGCCCCCGTTTTGCGATCCGTTCATGCCGTTGTGCCTAGGCTTTAGGACCTGCCTAGACGAGCAGCTTCACCCAAAAGCTGACTTTAATTACCGGCCGTGAATCCTCTGAACTAAAATATTCAGGTAATGTAGCTTCTTCCTGCCTGTGCTGATGCTTTTCTATTTAAGTCTTGATTATCATTGTCCTATTCATGGTTCACACCTTCTAATATGTTAAACCACTTCTCACTTGTATTTGCACCAAATTAAATGACAGATGCATTACATAGACTAAGAACCACAGCAGCCTTTTTTCTGGGAGAGAAAAGCCCTGTTTAGATGACATAAAGGAGTAAATTGAAGAATTGAGCATTACTGTGACTATTTCTCTCATGTGCAAAATGGAAAGGCACTTTCCTGTCCCTGGCCTTTTTATTCCTGAAGCTTTAGGTTTCAGAAATGATTTCCTACTTGTTAGGTTTCAGTGGAAGTCCATAATTCCACATTACCAGCTTTAAATGCTGAAAGGTTTGGCAGGTATGAGACAGATAGCTACCTAGCAAATAGCGTAATCTATTGAGCCAATAATACAGAGCTAAGCTGCTGTTGAACTGAGAAGCAGTAGTGCAACTTGTTATCTTGCTGCTCGTTTAGCTCGTCTAACAAACGACAAGTGACATGTGGACCGAATCTGTGAAATTAAAGTAATGACTCAAGGGAAAAAAGATGCTTTTAAAAGATAAAACAATTGTCAGTGTTGATGGCACTCGTAAATATTAAGAAAAATTAATGCCATGATAAGAAGGACCGTATTGGAAACGATCGCTAAACCAGTAATAGATTTGGCTGCCAATCGTATCAGTTCCACTGCTACTTCATAATCTGATTAGTCCCTTCGGTAATCTAAAATTATGTCCTACAGTTTAGGGGGGAGGTAGGAATTCAGAATCTAATATCATTGACTAATTAATTTGTATTAGGGTTTAGAAATAATTAAGCATTTTTTTTTAATCTAAATTTAAGCTCCATAAATTATCCTTATTGTACAATTAATTGTCTCATTCATTTTCTCCAGGTGCAGTGGAGATAAGACATAGCATCTCACCCTCCCATTGGCACCTTGCACAGAACATATAAAGCCAATTAGAGCAGTGTCTGCTCAAAACCCAACCTTTTTAACAGAGGTTAAATAACATTATGTTCTGTGGGCCATTAGGAGCCATTTCATCAGCGGAATAGCTGCACATGCCATGAGGAAAATTGGAGACGAGGCATTTTCTTTCCATTATTTCTCCAAAGTTAAAAAAGAAGAAGAAGAAGATGATAAAAAAAGCATCTTTAAACCAGCAGCTCATGTCCTGGTCCCCACTGTGACGGAGTGAATTCAGTAAAGATTCACACACGCTATTCGTTAGCTAGGTGCATGCACAGCGCAGCTCGTGACTAAGAAACTCGTGGACTGCATCCAGCAACCTGGGCTCCAAGGTGAGGAGGGAAAGCGCGGGCTCTGCGGCAGTGACTTCACCGATGTGTTTTCCAAAAGCGCCCAAACCTTTTCCCTGCATTGCCGCCTAACGGGAAATGGGGTGGGCTCTCGCTGAATGCTTTCACGGGCCTGCAGATGCAGGATCCCGGCAGTCTTTGAGGAATCGAGAGGGGCCCGTGGCTTGTTCTAGGGATCACGCACCAGTCTATTAGTGACTGGCCCTCTGACCACCCCCAAGCCTCCACCTGTTCCGTTGTTTTACCCATCGTCTCTCCCTACCATGCAGCGGGTCTCAACCTTTTTTGTACCAGCACCTATTTTTAAACGCCGATTGCCAGTCCCAACCCACTGCCTCTCGCTCCCAACCCACTGCCCCCAGCCCCGCAGCATGCGATGCAGGGGGTCGGTGCGTGAGGAGCGGGGCGTGGGAGGGCAAGCAGCCCCTTGCAGGCTGGAAGAGCGCAAGCCTGTAAGGGGAAAGCCACGGTTTCCCACATTTTCTCCTTTAAAGGAGAATGCATTTTTAAAGTTTGTTTGTGACCCTTTCGTATATTCTTCCGACCCACTTTCAGGCTGTGACCCCCGGGTTGAGAAACACTGGTCTAAAGTTATCGCCCACAGAAAGACACGGACAGGTGCTACCATTATGAAGCCTTTGCAAAACCAGTGAGCAGCTTTTGATGCGGCTGCTCGTTTCCAGTTGCATGGTTATGCGATGAGCCAGCACCTGTCAATCTCATTTATGCCACTTACATTATTTGAGGCGTTACACAAATGCATGGGCAGTGACAGTCCCTGCCATTGCCCTTTCTATCTATCTTCCAGTCGCCGTGCACGTATGGCTTATTAGTAAACCACGTCCCTATTTTGAAATCCTATGGACTGATTCTCACACCTCGAAGGAAAGATCTCGTTGTCTGTTACGTACTATTGCCATTTGGAAAGTGTGTCATGGGAACTGTATTCCTGTAGAGCCCATCTGAGTGAACCCATATTAGCTCCATGCTAAAGTCCCTGTGTCAGCAAGCTTGGAGCGCCAGGTTCTGATATCCTTGCTCACGTTGGATGCCACCTTCATCCACAGCTGCCCCAGCTGAAGGCAGTGGGATCCCTCTCACAGCAGCAAGTTACCCTTAAAGCTTAACTGGCTTGCCTAAGACCACAGAGCAAGGTGTTGGCAGAACCAGTATGAGATCTCGGGTACAGCCCCCTGCTATAACCGAGCGCCGAAGAGGTCAGTGGGGTGGACTGATGTGCCGCTCTCCCCTACTGCAATTTGCTGTAAATGGTGCCCTGAGCTCAATTCGATTTGTGTACAAGCGACGGCTTTTCAGTGATGTAACAAATTAAAACACCCCGTGTCAATTTTAACAAATCTGCTTAATTTAGTGTGGATGAAACCCCCGTCACGTGTGCAAGTGCCCCTCGGGTGCTTCTCCATTGTCTGCACTGGAAAAGTAAGGAGTTTCCTACTGTGTGGTGCAAAATGTCATAAGGGGTATCTGGAGGCTGGGAGAGCCTAATGGACGATTGAAACACAAAAGCAATGTTACTTCAGATGATTTATCATCACTGCTTCAGACTGCTTTTAGCAGCTCTCTGAAATGTGCTTTGTTTACCTAGCGTCTTGACCTGTGCTGTAGAGTCCAAAGAAGATTTCCCTCCACCCATTTAGCTGTAGCTTTTAGGAGAATAAGCATAGCATAATACCGTTATTTAGCGTACAATGGAATATGATTTTGAAAGGTGCCAGGGCGAAGGAGACAGAATAAAGTATGGAATTAGCATGTTGTTTTTTCCAGGTGCAAAAGATCTCTTTTTCTGTAAATTACTGCACAGTGGTTTGATCTACAAAAAGTAAAAGAAGCAGAAATAAAAGCGAGAACTCTACAAATCAGCCAGAATGATTCAGTTGCATTGCAAGGCCCACGTACATTGGACGTGACAGCTCGGAGGGGCTAACGTCCTTCCATTTAGCAGGGGTGACTCCATGCAATCATGCTAATGTGTCTTTGAACCTCCAGTGAAATAATGTCCGTGTCAGTTCCAATAGAAAGCTAAAAACAAAAGCAACTAATGCGAATTTCCTCTGCTGGTTTTTGCAAACCCTGAGTAAACTGGGATTTAACAGATGCAACACCGTTATGGTTTCTTTTGCTGAGGATCTTCATTCATCCCAAGCACTCTGCTCCATGCCCACCAGTGAAGTTTACACCAGCAAAGGGTTTGGCCCTCTTTCATCAGCTAAGAGTCCATCTAGAGGACGCTTGCACTTCAGATTTTCCTCCTGTTCATCCCAAGTTGTTCTTTAATACATCTGATACTCTTACCCCACGAGATATTTGTGATGTTTTCAATGAAGCTATGAACCGTAAAAGATATGCACATTAAACATTCCCTTGCAGAAGAAGCTGTGTGCACCATTTATCATCGTTGCATACATTAGGAGGCCAGAGGGAGCTCTGCTCTGCACTGCGCATAGGCCGAGGCAATACCCAGGGCATTAGGAAGTCCCGACTGTCACTGATGTAGTGTGTGGCTCTGGGAGAGACAGTTGTGCTCCTTCTCTCCGTTTCCCTATCTGTGAAGAGATGATGATGCTTACATGGATCTATAAGGCAGGAGCTCAGGGAATTTACTGATTTTTTTATTTTGTCTGTATGTTATTTCGAAACTATAGGGTAGGAAGTTCAAAAACACTCGGTAGGAGCAGAGCTGAAGTCAACAGGAGCGTTACCGTTGGTGTTAACAGAAGAAGAGTTAGGTTGAAAATATGCACTTCTGAAAAGCTTCTTGTATATAAGCGCTAGACATTATTACTCAGATCCCTGACCTTTGCAGAGACATGATCTACCAAAGAGGTGCAAATGATCCAATAACTCATGTCTGCAAGGCTGTAGACATTGGGCAGGCCGACAGGTTCTTCTTTCCCTACTATATTGATCTGGAAAAGAATGAGATGCACTGATGAACGCCCCCGACATTCAACACGCGAACTGAGTCATGGTGCCTTGTGAAAGAGTGTACTGTATAAAAATCCATAATACGTTCGAGGCCAAGGAATCAACAAACAGGCTGTCAAATGACAAACTTAAACAGCAAATCAACCGTGTCGAGGGAAGTACAGAGCCCATTTCATGCAAGAATTCTTTTACATTAAGTATACTTATTTTCTGCCTTGTTTTGAGCTGTGTAGCTCCCCTACTGCGTATTCAACTTTTGCAATGTTTGGTTTCGTTTTGCAGCTGTATCTTTTTTTCTCAGCATATTTTTTTTTAAATGTTTGCATGGAGGCTGTATTCCTCACTAGATATTACTTCTGGAATTACACGTGTCAGGCTAGCTGCCAGAGGCACAGGAAGTTATAAAAGCAGGTACCAGAGATACATATCAGCGTCAGTAATGGAAGCCGATCGTAACTGCTTGGGCATTTATAATGCTTTGGAAAGCCATGGTCAACAATTGATTAGTCATGATTTTCCAGCTATTTAGGTTTTATTCTATGAATCGTGTGCAGCAAGAGAATCCAGATCTATATCCTTAGAAACGGAATTCATTTGCAGAATTTGTGTGAAGTGGCAGCAAGGAATAACTCCTAAATTTTATCACCCTGGTGTCTTGACCCTGACCATGAATGATCAATGGTAGGGAAGAAAGGCCAATTCAATATTCATGTTTCATTTAATCTTAGCTACTTCATCTACCCAGCCCGAAATATGCAACAGAAAAGTTAGGGCCTCTGCTTTTAGAAAAGAAAGGAATAGCAACACGCACGATGAGACGCAGGAAGTGGATGGTGTTAAGAAGGTAGAGCAGACCCTTTCTCCTAATAACAAGGGAACATAACAACGAACGACGGTACATTTAAAAGGCCTTAAAAGGAAATAATCATTTATGCCAGCTAAATTTAATCCGGGGAGCTCATTGCTTGCGTGGTGTTGATGACGCGAGGTGCTCATAAAAAATCCTGGTCGTTTGTACGCAGAACGAGAGCGCAGTTACAGGAGAGGAGACTGGAGAACGAATCATAGTGGCGCAGGTACGCGAAGTTACAGAAGATGCTGGTGTGATGCATCTTCATCCGACTCCTCATGCAACGAGGAGTCAGATTTTCACCCGATCTGACAATTTTTAAGGTGTCTGCAGCCGTACGCTGGTGTTTGGTCACGGCTATAAACCGCTTCCTGTGGCCAGATTGGGTGAAAACTGTCACTTCTGTCTGTGCCCCTGCAGACTTCTGGGCACAGCCCTGACCTCCTGCTGCAGGAGCGAGGTCGACGCTTCCCGGACGAGGAAGAAACGCTCGCGGACAGGCTTCCTGTGCCTCCCTCTGAGCAGCTGCGGCACCAGGCAGGATCAGAGGTTGGACATCAAATAGCACAGAGCAACTGCTGCTGCTCAAAGCTCTGTCGCTGCGTGTCCGAGGAAAGTGAAAAATATGTTTGTAAACGAACTTAGAAAATAAGTGGAGTGAGGTATTAATACACCCAGGGCTAAAGGCACGTAATACATACACGCGCTGGTCCCGCACGTTCTTTCAGGCTTGAGCCAGCTTCTTAGCCTACAGGCTCCTAAGACAGATGGTCTGAATTTGGGTAGCATTCCAGCCTTGAGTTGCAGCTAAAAATGGAATTGCATTGGCAAGGAAAGTAGGCCAGAAAGCTAAAGCCCCTGGTCCCAAAATGATGAAAGGCTTCTAATCAAGTCTTTATATTCCCATTCATTAAGAGGAGCAGAGGAAGAAATATTAGAGAATTGGGGGTGTGGGGGTGTGGAGCGGGGGGATTAGAAAGAGTGCAAGCACGCTATCTGCCGTGCAAAAGGATCGAAGCGTTTGCAGATCCTTTCTGGTGAGAGAATAGTTCAGCAAACCGAATGTGTTGTCCCCTTGTCCTCCTGCCTTCGGTGAAGACCCGGTGATGCAGAAATATTCTTCTTTACAGGAGCAAACACAGCTTCGCGTTCTGGTATGTCCTATGGAAAGCACCGGCGTGGAGGACCCCGCTGCAGCTCAGCTTTCATTTCCCATTAAGTTTCGTCATTCACCTGACTCTGCAGTCGACGATTTTCATTCATCACAACTTGAAATGGTAGCTTTTTCTCTAGTCCAGATTTTCAGCCACTTATTTCCAGGCTCTTCCCCTTGTTAACAGGAATATCTCCAGCTGGAAGACTATTGTCCATTGCAGATGCCTGGATAAGTCGCACCAAATGGAGAAGTTGTGCCGGGAGCCAAGGCTCCCGTTCGGCAACACGCTGCACTTAATGAACACAACGTGCCTTAATGAAACCCTTGTTTCACCTTAAGCACATACTAGATTCCTGATCATTTTAAAGTTGCTAAGTTCATGTTTACGTAAGGTGTTTGCTGAAATGGGGGCAGAAGTGCATATTTTTGCAAATCTAAGCTGCCATGAAGCAGTTTTGAAAAACAAGCTCCAAATTAGAAAACCTGTCACTTTTTAGCTTGCCAGGCAATGCCAACCAGTGTATTCTTTTAAGATAGTATATGCCATCTATGGGTTTCTCTTCCTGAGTGGAAGAAGCAGGGATGTTTGCTTGGACCTTTAGCCATGACAGATGCGATAACAGGCCAAATAACAACTTAACATACGATACGTCCCCTCGCTGCGTATAACACACAGATTACGTGCAAGGTACTGCGTTCAGCTTAATAGCAGTCGCCGTTTACTACATCGTACTAAGCTCAGTAAAGACAAATAGGTATTTTGTTTTTTATGAAGTCTCTGTGGACACTGGTTTTCCATGATGCTGGCTATTACAGCATTAACTAGTTCTACAAGGAGGGGGGGAAAAAACAAAACCCTAAAGTACTATTGATATTATAATTACTCAGAAGAAAAAGGAGTACGACTCCAATGCCCAATCGATTCAAGAAACATTGAGTTGGATTTTGAGTGAGACAACACCTCCCTGCCTTCTTATTCCTAATGTTTATTCCCCTTTTCCCCCCAGAGGATGCTGTATGCCTTTCTGCCCGTACGGAGCTGATGCATGTAGTGAAGACCAGACTCGGTCTTAGTTTGCCTTGCACATCACCAGGCAGCCTAGCAGTCATCCATCCATGCCCCAGCTGTGTTTCAGCAATGATAGCTAGAGCAGAAAGGGCTTTGCTGGCTTCTTTGGAGCCCAGCTTGAACTTAAAATGCTGCTGGTTAGATAAATCTTCTTGTGATTGCCAGAGTCAATTGTGATTTGAAACTCGCTGAGGAAAATTAACAGGCGCGCCAAAGCTGTCAGATTAGCTGTTATTTTTCTGAATGGAACAAGACGGTGGAAAAGAAGAAACATCGGCAGAATTGAGTTCTCCAGAGAGATGATGAGGATTTTACATAAGTCGAAGGCCCTCTGCGTGGGAGACTCTCCAGGGACGAGCACGCTGTGTTGCCCTTGGTCTCGATTCTTTCAGCAGCATCCATCGACGCTGGAGCCTGAGCGTGCATCACGCAGCGCCTTGCGGGGGGGAAGGACGAGACGAGATGGAAACGAGAGCTGCGGCCCGTGCCGTGGTCCTGGAAGCTGTGTGAGCCTCGCTTTCCCCTTCCAGGAGTGGCACGCTTGTGTCTGGGCCCGCACGTGCATTTCGTGTCGGAGGCGTTTGTGTCTGAAATGCAGAACAGAAGCAGGCTTTCCAAACTGCTTCCAGCTGGAGCCCTTCTGTCACTGTCTTAACCTTCATGCCCTGTGTAAGCCGGAGGGCATCCGATGTCTAAATATTGCTCTTGTACCTATTACGTTAATCACCCTTGAGTTTTATAGTCCCTATTGCTGGATTGCAGTCTGCAGCTCACGGGCCGGGCAATGCCAGGGCGCAGTGTCGTGCCACAGCCCCCACGTGCTTTCACTTTGCAACCACCAGTTGCATCCGTGTGGGAGAATCCCCTGGAAATGATGGGGCTTAGTGCCTGCCTGGGCTGCCATCCAAAGGTAGGATGTCAGCTCTGGAAGACAAACCTGAGTTAGCTTGCATACCAATAGCATCCAGACCGCAGCAGCCTGGGCTCCAGGCGGGGTTGCAGCCTGTGCTGAAGGGGCTGCAATGGCTGGGTTGCCGGCAGCCTCCAAGCCAGCAAGTTTCAGGCTGGCCCAGGTGTGTCCTTGCAGGCTGTGGTCACATCTCTGGATTGCAGTGTAGATTTACCTTCGGGACCACTGTTCCTCCCCTGCCTGCCCGTCGGGGTGAGGGTACAGTTAGTACGTGATTGGTAAGGGGGCCCTCCCTATGCCAGCTCAGCTTGCATCCCAGTATGCCCGCCGCCTAGTATATTTGCTATATGTCCAAAAGGGCTCATGATTTTAACCCGCATTTAGAGAGATCTGGGTTATCCCCTATTCCAAGAGAGGAATCTCCTCCTCCTTTCCTGCCTCCCTCCTCTTGGTCTCAGAGACAAAATCCTCCCCCTGCTCGGTCTCTCCAGATTGTGGTGGGATTTGTTTTCTTCTGAAGGTGAAAGTGTGCTGTTATTTTCAAGGACTTCTGTTTCCTTGGTAATTGAAGCTTTTCACCCTGAAACTGGCAGCAAGCTCTTCCTCAGTCAATATTTAATTTAATTTAAATTCTAATGCAGGCACGAGGAGTTAAATCCATTTATAAGAATTAGGCCTTGCAGTAGTGCAGGGCAGTTGCCATCTGCCGGGTTTTTTTGGCCCAGAAACCATGCAGCTGTTGCATACTTATGAAGTTGTAACGAGGCACCTTCCTTTGATCTTTTTTTTCTTTCTTTTCCTTTTCTTGTCTTTCTTTTTTGCATTTCAATTAACCTTAGCTGTACTGCTGTTCCCACCTAGGCAGAGGGGGGAAGTTTGCTGTGTCAATTATGCTGTTCATAGGTGCCTTCCTTAACAGCTTGTGATTATAACCCACTTAAATAAATTATTGTACATGCATTTCCTAATTTGTTTGCATTTAGCACTGTTATCATTGCACCAAGATGCACGGGGAGGAATTTGTTGTGCCTTGTCCACAAATAAGCTGGGATGTATTTTACCCTGCGTGAGGAAAGAAGAAAGGTCATTATAAGAAAATTCAGTTTCTGGAGTTGTCCCATGACTAGAATCTCTCAGCGAGACCGTTTTTGTACCCGGGTCTGTCTCCTTGACTGTAAGTGATGAATGTCAGGACTTTTCTTGGCATTCAGATTTTCTATAGTCTCAAGGACCATGAAGTTGCTCAGAAAATAGTATGGCTGCGGTTACGATTCTTTATCCTCTATAAAAAGTCGACCAGGAATCCATCCATCCATCCATCCACCTATCTGTCCAGCTATCCTTATACGGGCACCTGATGCTTTGCTATCTGAATGCCTTATAGCTGGTGGGTACACGCTTATAGGAACCAATATATTATTTGGAAAGAAAGAAATATGCTACCTGAGAGGGATGATTTTTCTTTGTGGTGCATGCACTACAGGACTTATTTAAATAAGTCAGTCTGCTATCAATCCCAGCAGAGTCCTCATCCCTGACAGAGTGAAAAAGTCTGTCAAATAGCTGGTAGCTAAATTCATTTCTCTGCAAACCTGTGCATAGATCAGGCCTCCACCAAAACCGTAAAAAAGGCTGAGGGGAGCAGTGGGCATGCTGTTAACTTCATCATTTCATCTAAGATCGGAGTAGGAGCCTCCATAACCCTGTCTCCCCTTCTCCATTACTGAGGCGTCTTAGAGCATATGTTGTTCTTTTACCTGTATTGTATACCCAGGGTTTTTCCTTTCCGGCCTTTTGAAGCGGCTTCTCGGGTGCATGCTGAGCCATGCCACAGTCAAAATGCTGCACATGCTGTGCATTTGAATGAGCTTCTAACACTGATTATATGAAAAGCAATCTCAGAAATATTTACAGGTTCCAAAAAAAAAAAACCCCCACCCATGGGGAATTAATTAGCCTTGTAAAGGGATTGGCTTTTTGAAAGCCTCAGAGTCTGGAGAAGTTGAACGTGGTGTTAGTAGAAGCTCCAGCAGGGCTGGGGGAAGAGGCATGCAGTGCAAAGGGGTTTGTTTCTTTTCCCTGGAAAGGACGTGCAAAACGGGCTGGATTGTACTGATGAGACAGCAGGGTCGGGCTAACTCTGAGGCACAGGGCCACTACCACACAAGCCCTCGCTGGGGCAAGGGCAGCAATCTTGCTGAGTGACTAAGGAGACTTGCTGGCATACAGATAGGCCTGTCCCCAAGCCCTTGTTATGCTGGGACATCACTAGGTTCTGCAGCCTTAAATTCAAGTACATATTCTTTCTGTGTTTCTTAATCTCTCACCTTAAAATTGCATAACGCTGCTTGTGCTTTGCTGAACAGCTGCCACATTTCTTTTCGGCGGCAGCCCCGCTGTAGTGTTGCGTACTACACTCACAAACACAGACGTGCTCGTAGTTTACAGTTCTGGTTGTGTAGGTGCCCGTTTTTCATCCCCGATACATGTGTATAGGGTTTTGAAAGGGTTAGTTCTGGGAATGAAGGGTGAGTAAAGTGGCTTTAAACTTCATGATCTTTCTGCGAATTATGTTGCAGCACTTAAGCCTTTCTTTGTAATAATACATCGAGAATTTTTAATTTAAGAAATACAGAACTCTGTAAATTTGCCCAGCTTTACATTCCCTGCTCTAAAGTTCAGTTCCACTAATCTAATAATTATGATCAAATAGGAGAGTGTGTAAAGTACTGGGGGTGTATTTGAATAAGAGACATGATATAAATGCAATATATATTTCAAATCTAAGAAAATCAAGTGAGCTCAGCACTTAACTTCCCTCTCTTCCTGACTCAGCTCCTCTGTCTTTTCAATGGGGATGCTGGTAAAGCTCACCTATCTGTCTCTAAATTGTGGCAGAAGGGACTTAGGCTTTCAGCCATAGTCCATTAAAGTGAATTGAAAGGTGCCCACTGGCTATGAGCTTTGCATCAGACCCTAAATCGTTCATTTTTGCATGGTGCTTTGTAGTTACAAAGTGTTATGCAAGTAGTATTATCCAACTCTATACTTCTCTCCCTTCAAAAAGGCAACAGAACCACAGCAGAGTGCTCCTATTGCAGAAAGGTGCACCTCTTCCCGGGTGTTTCCAGAGCAGTATATTCATGTGCTGAAGATGCTCTGGGCAGACCCCATTAATACTGACTTGAAAGACTATCAGGAAAGGCAAAAATAAACCTGGGTCTTGAAGGATGACTTCAGTTTGTGCAGGATATTACAGAGCTCCAGATTGTGAAGCCATTTTCTCTACTACCCCTTAGTGCAATCACAAATAACATTGCAAACAGCATACCTTTCTAGATCACATACCCACAGGAGTGCAAGGAGGAGAGGTGACGACTGTAATTGCACTGCTGTCAGATTCGTGCCTTTGCAACCTAAGCAGCACGTGGAGAGCTTGAAGCAAGAGGTCTCTGGGTCTCTGTCAGTGGAGTTTTCAAGCCTGGTGCTTGGGCTAGCTTTCATTTTTGGACTGCAAAGGACCTGGTCCTTGCAGCAGTTCAGTGCTGGGCATCTCTTCTTACGATATGGGTGTAAGTGAAACAGAATCTGGGCCCTGCTCTCCCCACCATACTTCCCAGGATGCGTATATATGGGGAGGCAAGGTTCTTTGGGTAGATGTGCTATCTTTTATTAAACCAACTGCATTTTCCCATCTAGGTAGTTGGTCTAATAAAAGATAGCACATCTACCAAAGAGCCTTACCTGCTTATGTCCTGAGAGCAACATGGCTACAACCAACAACCCCGAAACGTGGTACACGTTGGAAGGAAATTCTGCAGTGCCGCAGCCTCGTTGGTATTGCAAGCGTGAGCCTGGAGGATACTTTGAGAAGAGCTTCCCTGACAGCACAAGGCTGCTCCAGTTCTCCAAAGACTGGGGAGAGAGGATGGTGGTTTTGCTTTCCTCTCTTCCCCATAGGAGGGGCTTGGCTCAGCCTGGTTTGTATGCTGGGCTGGGGACGGGGAAAGGAAGGAGGGGAAATACACGGATTTGTCTTCTTTTTTTCTCTCTGGACCCTCTACTTAGTCCCACTTGCTGGTCTGGGCCATTCACCTCTAATGGAGACCACGAGCTGTCTAGAGCACAGTCAAGCACTTATGCATGTGTATAGCGCCTAGTTCACCGGTGCCCTGAGCCGTTAGCTGGTAAAGCGATAAATGAACGGCGACAGGAGGGCGTGGATGGTTATGTGCGCACAGAGGGGCTCGGACACCTCCCCGCTGAGCTGCGTCTTCGTCCGCACCCAGAATCCAAACCCACGGACGGGCTGTGCACGCGGCCCGTTCAGACAGCAGCGAGGTGTGCGAGGGGCAGATTTACACAGGGGCGAGAGGCAGGCCCTTGGCAGACCCCAGAGGATGCCAGTCTATACCTGGAGGTACCGACCGGCTTTAGTAACAAGCAAATATAGCTGAGACCTGAATTCTCATACCCATGTGAGCATCGTATGTGGGGTAAAGCATCCCGAGACTAGAACAGGTCTCGTTTTCTTTCTGTGGATGTCAAATGCCTCTCAGGCCAAACGAACAGTTTCAACAAGAAAATTCCAGTGCTCTTGACCTTTCTTTCCTTCAGTTCTTGCGGGCCCCACCAAAGCCTGAAGACCGAATGGTCTCTGCTATTAGCCGGTCAAACTGGATTTTAGGGAGAAGACAGCTTGCTTCCTTTTGGTTTTTGGGAGGTGTTTTCTGATGTGTGTTTGCAGGTACGGACCGAACCTCCCCTAAGTGGAAATGCTGTCTTTGGACTTTGCTTTGCAAGCCTGGCCCAAGGGCAACACACAGGAGCATTTCCAAAATCCTGGATCACCAAGCAAGGAAGCTGGGCTACCGGACAGCAGTGATATAGCGTGTGACAGAGCGGCTGGGGCTGAAGAGCGCCTGTGCCCAAAGCCGCGCCATGCCACCCAGAGCCGCATGTTGTTTCAAAGCAAGGCGCTTCTCCCTGCTGCCAGCCTGTCCTATTCGACGTCCTTTTAGAGGCTTCAAAATCTCTCCCCTCCCCTCCTTCCCTTTTAATGGCCTTTCAGGGCTCAGAAATGTTGCTGCTTAAATAAATATTAATGGCTAGGTGGATAACAGGTGCCTAGCTGTGCTCTGGGAGGCCTGGGTTATGGTTGCAGAGCCATTATCTTATCATATCCATCACAGTCTCACCTGCTCCTGGGATGTACAGTGCATCTGTGTCTAGTTAGCAATGCACTTTATTAGCGCGCAGGTGACTGCAGTATTCCTTGCTCTCTGTTTCTTCCATTTTCCTCTCGATTTCTCCACGGTTCAAGAGAAAACCCACCCATGATTTCCTCATGTTCCTTGATAACTGCTAAAGGGCTTTATGCAGGAAAGGGAAGGACGCACTGGTAGTCCAGGACTCAAGGGCAGAGGCAGCGTGGTCCAGATGACAGGCCGTAAACTGGGATGCCGAAAACCCAGTTATCCTCTCATCTCAGCTACTGACCTGCAGTGGGGTTTGGGGGTTCACCTCATTTTGGGTATCTCTGTTTCTTCTCCCATGTGTCTGTTATATTTCTATTTGGAGTTTCAGCCTTTCTGAGTGTTTGTACAAGGCTTAGCTCGGGCGGCACTTAATTTGGCTGTGCATCCATAAATGTCACAGATTTGATTTGAAATCCTCTGTTTTCCTGAATGCATCATATCTTGGATAGCATTTCATACCCTTACATGTTACAGTCTCAAGGGGACTACTGTATCGCGGTAGCTGCCAAGTTCTCTGGAGTCCATCTGGGTAAAATAAATGATTTTAATGCAAAACATGGTTATTGTTTGTTGGTATTAATAAGATTAATGCAAACAGTGTGAAATTTCTTTAACCCAAATTCCTCTCTTCTTCTATTAAAAGCCCTGGGGATACAGACTCAATTCTACGCACCTGTTTGGGACAGGGCAGTGACAGATTGTTACAAAAGGAGATGAAAACGAATGGCTCTCCTTTGCCCTACCTCCCTTTTTATCTTCTGTCAAGCAGCGCCTCGTCAGAAGACGGGTGAGTTCCCAACGCCAGCGTGTCTTTTATTAAGTATACAACACGGATGAATCAGAGAGAGAATCTTAATTTCCCCTTCTGCATCCTTTCTTCAAAGGGAGATGGAAGCTGTGATACCTGCTCGAGATGATCCCCCTGCTCTGATTCTCTGCCCTTTGAGAGAGGCCACCGCAAAGCAAGCCATTTGCTGGAGAGGATTTGCTCCCGGAGTGTGTCTCGCAGATATGGAGAGTCCTATAGGTATGTGCAAGGTAGGCCAGGGTTTACCCTGTGCATCCTACAGGTGCAGCTGGGCCTGTCACTGGGAAGATTTCAAAGCAATCCAGGGATCAAGCTGCAGCTCTATCAAAGACTGAATTTCAGCTTTGAACCACGGTGACAGCTGCACTCCTCCAGGAGAATGCAGATCACAAACCCAGGACGAAATGCATGAGGGTTGGGAACAAAGCATTCTCACCGGGGGGGACTGGGCCCTGGAAATGTTTCCAGAGGCAATCTTCCAGGCCACAGCTTCTGCACCTTTCCCCCTGTAGTGACACTGCACCTACCTCTAAAGCCCAAAATAAAAAGGAGAAAATTCATAAAACCTCAAAAAAGAAATATAATAATGATAATCATGGTGATGCACTGATTTTTCCTTAGGGACTTTCCTATTGTTATTGGTATCATGGGGAAAGTGTTGACATACTATGGTGGCAGTATAAAACCAGAGGATAGGACCCCAGGGCTGCAATGAAAATGCTACTGCAGAGAGAATATTAACATATATTTTCCATGCCATTGGATTCCATAGTTCTTTACAGAGTGATTATATGGATACGTGTGTACACACACACACACACACACACACACACTCACAGAGTCGGGGGAGAGGAGGAGGGAGATGGGGAGAGAGACGCAGATCTCATAGAGCTCGCTTTCCCCAGTATAGGAATGTGGAGCACTGAAATGGAGCAGTCATTAAAGTGATGTATGGTAGCCAGGAGACTCAGTATAACTAGTCAACTGGAAGCCATAAACAATCCCTTCCACGTCCTTCCTTTTCTTCACCCTTCCCTATGCTGTCGTCTTCACTCAAACCACAAGTACTTTGGGGTATGGAATTCGTCTTTATCTGTATTACAGGGCTGCTCGGCACCTAGGAGCAGCAGCCATATTAATAACTGCTCGGCTTGTTCTCCGAGGAAGGAAGCAAGCGGAGCCGAAGGCTGAATGCTCCTGCCCGTGTAGCCTTCACATGTGGGGTAAAGCATTCCCGGGCTAGAACAGGTCAAAGGCTGTTCATCTCATTTTCTTTCTGTGGCTGTCAAGTGCCTCTCGGGCTAAACAAACCGTGTCAACAAGGAAACTCCAGTTCTCTTGACCTTTCTTGCCTCCAGTTCAATGAAGACACCCCCCAATCCTGAAGACCAGGCGTTCTCTTGCATTAGCAACCCAGGCTCAGTTTTAGGGGTTTTTAGCTGTCCAGAAGAGTATTTTTTTTAATTGTTTATATTTTTGTGCCTGTTTTCAGTTGTCGACCAAACCTTCCTTAATTTGGATGGAAATGGAAAAGGTTTGTTTTCTTTGAACTCTTCTTTGTGAGATATATATCGATATGGATATATCTCTCGCTATGTATAGATATCGATATCTATATTTTGTTTTGTTTCAATTTTTTTTTCAGAAAAAGGAGATAGATAGATATTCTCTTTTTTCGGAGCAGCTCTTATAGCCCCCATCACAACAGAGCCCGGAGCCTGCCTGCACCCTCTTAGCATTACGGTAATAAAAACAAATACAAATGTTATTGCCATGTATTATTGAGCAGCTGTGTGCCAAAACAGGCTGAGCAAACCTATATGACTTAGCACATTCATTTCCGAGATCGTCGCTTGCAGAGATTTCCAGATGTTGCAGTGAATTACACAAAAGGAAATAAATCCGTGGGCAATTAAGAGAAAATTCTCCTTTCAGCCTCGCCTCTGCCAGGACCTCTGCATCGTGGTCACTACAGGTCACGAGTAGCACTTGAGAGGTGCATGGACCCGTTTGGGATCCAGGGTGTGCGCTTCCTGGCTGAAGCCTGTACCAGCATGACCTTAGTGATGTCGGGGCCCATTGACAGCGAGCATGGGTACGTCTGCTTGAGCTGCAATCACGTCTCCAGCCAGCAGCGTAGACATGGCCTTAATGCACCAAATTTCTTTCCTCATCCTTCTCCTGCTGTTGAAGCTCATGGAGCTACATCAAGGCTGGCTTGGATCCATGAATACACAGCAGAGGGTTCCTTTTGGAACAGGATTTCCTCTATAACATTAAAACCAGACCCAGGGAGGAAAAGCGCCAGAGATGCCAACCCAGACAACCCATCTGTTTGTTTGCAGGGTAGAAAAGGGGGCCAAAATTGTGCAGACCGAACTTGGGAAACTCCCGCGGGAATCACTGGAGTGAAGACTGTCTGGAGCGAACTGGACTCCCCACGAAGGGAAAGCGCAGGTCCTTTACTCTCCCGGAAGGCGAGTAATTGGGGTGTTTGTCATGTGCGTGCCTCCTGACGGGCTTCTTCTGTCCCAGCCTGGATTTCACCCGGAAGAGAAAACAACTGGAACAAGCCAGCTGTCTGGCTGTGCGCTGGTCCCAAATGACATCCCTCCTTATCTGCAAGAACATGGCTATTTGGGCAAAATCCAATTTCCCTTGTTTGTGTTTGATGAAAACCTCTGACAATTTAGCATGATTTAAAAAAAGAGGAAAAAAAAACACCCCAGAACAAGAAAAATGGCCCTGCGTGAAGTTCCCTCTTATTTTCTTCACTGAAGGAGCATTTTATCATTCTGAGCAAAAATTAACTGGAGTTGTCGAAGTTCCCCCGTGATTGATGGTGTCGCCTTAGATGCTGCTAGTCAAAACTTGTTTTCTCCGTTTTTATTCCTCTGGAGCTCAGGTAGGCAGCTTGCCAAGGCATAAAACTCCCCTGAGTGTAAAACAAAAGGTCATCTGAGCCCGGCTGGTAGTCACTCCCGACATCACTGTCTTATCAGATTAGGAAGTCGGGACAAGTTGCTCGGGGTAGGTAGCATGCGTAATTAAACAGAGCAAACTCTCCGGCTGGCGGTGACGGGCTGCACTTACCAGGGAGGCTGTGTGCTGACAAAAAGCTGTCAAATGCTGTTGCCCTGGGAAAGGGAGCGGTCTGGAGGACTTGGATGAGCTATGGGACACAACAGAGGAAGCATGTTTTCCTGCTTTAAGCTACGCTAGCATTGAAGATGCCAGCGGGTATTGCCTCCGTGCTGGCTGCGATGTGGAACAGGCGGCAGGGAGCTAGACAGCCCCTCGGGCTTCTCCTCCTGCCCGTGGCAATCCCATCCGAAGGGGTCTCCGTATCCACAGGGCACTGGCTGCAGCGCACACCTTTACCCTAGCTGGGTATCATCCGCTGGTAGAAAAGGACTATTTGCTTTCTGCCATAAGCTACAAGAGCATGCAAAACCAATTAGACATGCACACTGTGTTCCCCTTGATTTGCAGAAATGCTCCTTTCAGCAGAGAAGCTGGAAACACTACCATGCCAAGCATTATTTACCAAGCGCTTGTGAGCGCGCCGCTCCCTCCATCCGCTTGGAGAGCCACAAACATGGGTGCTGCTTCTCGTCAGCCTAGTCGGAAACAGCCCTGCCGAGTGATTCATTGGGACTGCAGCGTCGCTTCCTTTCTCAAATATGCAAGTGTAATGGAAATAGGCAATTCATCTGATAAGAGCTAATCCTGCATCCATCCAGCAGTCCTCTGTCCATTACAAGTATCCCAGGAGCCATGCTCTGGACTCAGCTATGGAGGTTTTAGACGTGTGTGTGAAGGCACAGGAGTGCATGTGCACGCACACACAGTTTTAGATATCCTATATAGTTTTGCCGTTCACTGTTCTGTGGCTATAATAGCTATCTACCCTCCACCCCACCCAAGCCTCTCATAAAGCCCATTTGGGAACTTTGGCCTTACATTTTCTCCAGATGAGACAGCTGAAGGATGCTATGAAAATGAACTTGCAAGTAAAAGGAATTGGCACACAAAGGGACTATAGAAAAGAATCGACTAACACACTTTCTTCCTGTAAGCAGATGCAAGCATTTGCATTATAAGAACAAAGTGTTTGCAGTCGGAGCTTTGGGGTCAAACTGAAAGATACCTGTTGTGTTTGCAGTTGTCCCAGCTCTTTATTGCTCTGCTTTATAAGCCCAAGTAGCCAGCACTTTGAGACACGTTCAGTAAGAACGGATGCCATGGGTCGTCCGAGCTGGCCTGCTTGCGGTGACGTATGGTCGTCAAATTACCGTCCTACGGTATTGCCTAATAAATCCCTGCGCACCGCACAAGATGGTGGCCTCTCTCTCCTCCCCTCCCTTCAAATCCACTTCCTAATTTCCTTTTAGTTATGAAATGTGCCTCACTGCATTCATCCTACATTTGTGCAGTCTTTGATTGAAACCATCATTTCTTCTTCCGTCTCCATTTCTTGCTGAAAGAGTCCTGTTCTTTTTCTCGCAGTTGTCTAAGTATTTACAGGCACATAATGCATCTCGCCTTCAGGTGCCCTCTTTTTTCCCCCTCTGGGATATTAGTAAGTGATCCAAGCAGGGAAGTGAGCAGGACGTCTTTTCTGCGTCATTGCTGCACGCACACCTGGAGAAGGGCATCTTTTCTACATAGATACGACGCTTTGAATATTGATCCTGAGTTAGTACCTTGACAGTCTTGCCCATAGATTTATTTCTCTTTGGCATCTTCTCTCCTACCATCCTCCTGATAATGGCAAAAAACAGTCCAGGTGACATTTGCTTTCAGCAACACCTGTAGTGACGGCGGACCAGCAAATTTCCTCTGAGACTGTTGTTGTTGTAGGGAGCGTCGTCCGAATACACAGTACAGAAGACAGCCACTTGGGAGCCAAGCAGCATGGAGCGAGAATGGGGGGCACGTTGCCGCTAACAAACACTGAACGCATTTGAATTTATTCATAGGAGCTAATACCCAAGAGGCTGGTGTGATTCCTCAAGGTGCCTTTGAAAATTTCAGCCTAAATATTTGAATTGGAGCAGTCAGGTCTCTGTCAAACAAACAAACAAGCAAACAGGAAACCAGATCAGCGGCATGCATTTTTAATTCTTGCCATTCTCATAAAAAAGAAGTGTCAGGATTCAAATGTCTCATACAGCCTATTCTGCAAAACACTGCAGCCTGCCATTTGGATCTGTCAACATTTTATATTATGACTGGCAATGAATTCACCGCACCTTTTCCCTACAGATTAGCAAGACAGCTGCAAGAGCTGAGCAAAATGACACGGGTTTCAAACTGTTCTTTACAACTTGGCCAAGTAGGCAGGTAGGATGAAACTTTTGAAGAAAGTCACTCCCTCATCCATCCATCCACCCATGGGATACCCCAAGGCAGAGTCGCTAGAGAGGACTACCTGGCTACCATGCTGTACCAACATTATTACAAGAAACAATTATGTTTGCCTCATGTATATCTGGTTGTTGCAAATGATTCTTGTTGCAAAGATTCATTTCATTTTGAATCGCTTCATGTTTTCGCTCCCAGCCTGGTCACACAACGAGGTGCAAGAATTGTAATTGGTTCCTGTTCCCAGGAGCTAAGCTGAGCGCTTGAACTGGCTCACTAGCTTCCTGTTAATAAGAAAACCATTGTGTGACATTGTAAAATAAATGTAATAGTACAATCCACCCCTGTAATGTGGCCAGGCTTGCTCTGTACGTATAGATGTATCCTATATGTCCCCACAGCTGGGATTTGCACGTGGTTTGACAGCCAGCCATCCTAGTACACACGGCAAAAGGGCCTCTTGGTCGAGCCAGCAGAAGCTCCTGTTGCCCGCTGCAGATCTTACACGCAGGAGGGAAGAGGGTTAGTGGATCTGCTGCCAGCCACGGGACAAATATTGATGGATGCACGATGGAGCACTGCAGTGTTTTTGCAGAATATTTGGATTCTGACACCTCTTTTTTCCCCAAACACGGCAATAATGAAAAATGCATGGTGCAGATCTGCGTGTGTTTGTGGTTCTGGCAGAGCAAGGAAGAACAGGAAACGGACTCGAGTTTTAACTCATCACATTCTGGAGAAGTCTAGAGGCTGATCCAGAAATCCAGTAAACTCCAGATAGAGATTGCTACCTTCTGCAGGCTTTAGGTCAGGCCCGGGCTCCCTCTGCATGCAGGGAGAAGCAATCCTTCTGGACGTCCCCACCCCCCGCAGAGCAATGTAGGCTTTTTCACTCTCTGTCAGGCACCAGATGCAAAAAGATGCCTTACAACTCGTAAAAATATCTGACAAACACAGCTCCTCAAGTTCCCTTTTCGGAGTGCTATTTTAAATTTAGTGGAGCAAACTCTGCTCCCCGCTAAAACTGCAGCACGCCTGTCCAGGTGTGACGATGGAGTGTAGAACAGGGCTCCATAAATTTTTTAAGTAGTAAATCTACATATAAAGCAGGATGAATTAATGTTTAGGTTTCTGCTGCATTTGTTTATTGTGTGCCGCTGCAAATCTTTCCTCCGCGGTGCAAAAATACGGTCTCCTTACAAACCTTACCGTGTTGAGTCCCTGCTTCACAAATAGGAGTCTAGCACTCTAAAAATGACATGAAATTTAATAGGGCTATGAATCACATTACCAGTAATAGATCTTACTGCTGAGAATTAAATTGGACGTTGAAGTTTCTCTCTCTTTTTTTTTTTTAAAGAAAGAAAACATGGCGTGGACTCCTCGCACTCAAGTAAGTGGGAATTTTGCTGCTGACTTTGAAGGGAGTAGCATTTTCCTTTGCATGGTGTGATAAACCTGGGCCTTTCCAGGGTATGTGACTTTTGTACGTCAATGGTAAAGCTCCCTTTGCCTTCATTGTGTACAACCCATAGTCCTCAGAAGATAATCTTGTGCACCTTAAAAGTGTCTTTAGAAGGACAGGATGGTTGGCTCAGGATATCATCGTTGTGTGCATCGACGCACAGAGCCCGTGAAGTGATTTGTGCGATGCCTTGTGTGTTTTGGTGGTTTACTAGAACCGTTGTATGGTATACAGCCCGGGTCCTTGACTTTTCTCTGCCCTGAATAGATTGCTAGTATCAGGAAAACCAAATTCCTCACTTTACTAATGGTAAAGACTCCTTAAGCACTATAAGATCTGTTAAGCTGGTGTATGTTTCCGTAACAGTAATGAGGATGGGCACAGCTAGTGCTTGACGTAAGCGATGCGATTATCACCTTTAAAATTATGATTTATTGTGTGGATAGATTTGGGTTTAATTACACTTCTGTCCCTTGTTTTACCTCCCTCTGTAGCCAGAACATGCTTGGGGATTCAGTACAACCAAGTGATACCAGAAGTCATGCCCCCGCGCGGTGCTTGCCTCCCCTACAAGGACTATCTGGTGCAGCCGCTCAAGCACGAGCTCCGGGGGAGTAAAATACATCAGATGAGACATGGGGAGGTGTGTGCCTTAAATGCTAAAAATTGGGTGCCAGACACTAGAAGAGAAGCTTATCTGGGGTAACATGTACTCCGAGGGACTGGAGGAAGGATGGTCCTGTGGGTCATGCCCTAGACTGGCCTTTGGGAGAGCCGCTTTCTAGTCCTGGTTTTGTCACACAATCCTACTGTGGCTTCAGACAAGTTAGTAAATCCTCCCCTTTTGCCTCAGTTCCCCACCTGGTTAATGGGTATAATCATATTTCCTTTCACTGGGAGGCTTTTCTGCTCTCCGTGTCAAGGACTGCCTTGTACTATGCCTAGGTACCATGTCAAGCCCATACGGCATTCACATCCTACCGTACTAGTAACATAGGCTCAATTTAGATGAAAAAAGGCCTGTTCTCATGTATGTGATGCTGATATGTCAATAGACCATTTTGTCTGATCAGTTTTTGCCCTGATTTTCCGATTCAGCCAGGACTTTTGCATAAAACATCAACAGTCAGGGACGGCCCGCATCCTCTAACAACTGCCTGTGTTCAACGGTGTGCAAAAAAGTCATCGTGTTGGTCTTGGTCTTGTCTGTACCAAAAATCAGACCAGGTTTTTCTCTTAGCTGCCAGAAGCGGGTGA
>JAGPOW010003356.1:6702261-6724785 GCA_030014935.1 Caiman crocodilus | reverse complement strand
GACCGGAGTTTCTGCAGGGACGCGAGGGGAAGACGTCAGGAGACCGTTCTCAGGAAGAGCCTGACATAGTGAAATCCCTGCTTAATTTGCCCAGTCCCCACAGACAATATTTCTGGGCCAAGCTAGGCAGGTACCACACCGACTACACGGCCAGGCTCACGCGCCACACCTGCTCCTAATTCCACAAGCCACTCTCTGCGCTCCTCTCCTTGCCCCTAGGAAGGAAAAAACCCTGTGTACTAATATGAATATAGGACACATTTATGTGACAGGTAGAAACTAGTGCAGCAAGCTGTAAATGATGCATGAAATGAAGTACAACCCAGAGCACAGAAATCACTGGCGGAGCAGTGCATTCGCTCTGACACAGGGAAGCGCTCTTCCCTGGCATCGGGCTTGCGCAGCTCTATTGCTCGCTCTCTGACTGACCGAGGGGGTTGATAAAGCACATGATTATCCAGGGGACGCAATTGAATTAGATGTGGTGGTTAATTTTATTTTCTCCTCTTCCTATAACTTCACCTGGGCAGTCGCATTGTTAGGATTCATTTCTTTTAATTATTGGGAAGAGTGCTTGGATGGGAGCAAAGCACTGGGTGAACAGCCTCGGGGGGCTGGAGACCTCTGCGGTGCCGCACGTGGCCCCCGCACTTCTCCGGGGGGTGGCTCTAGCAGTGACCCCAGGACTTTTTGCTCCCTGTTGATAAGCAGATCCAGGGTCTCCTCGCCCTTCTGCCATGCCTTTCAGCTGAAAGTCCCACGAGCCTTGCAGGGCTCGCTGATTGAAAGAGAGAGCCATTCGGGTCCTGCTGTACCTTTCAGGGAAATGCAGGTGAGGCTTTTCCATTCCTAGTTACAAAGGAGAGGGCAATGCCTCACAGGAGAAGGGGTTTAGTTTAGGGGGGTTACTTATTTAGTCTTAAATCCAGCAAGTGGGGGAGATTTTACTTCCATGAGGCTGGGGTAGCCTGTGTGACGTTCTTGCTGTGCTCTAAAACATCCATCAATCCTCACTGCAGTGACTGAGGTGTTATCACTCCTATTTCACAGCCTAGGAACCAGAAGCACAGAGGGGTGAAATGGCCTGAGCCCAGCTCCATGAAGGTCAGGTTAGAAAGGCTCTTCCTTTTGGCTTTCCTTGATCTCTGTATCACCGTCCCCCTGCCCCAGGCAGTTTTTACAGCGTGCAGATCTGCAGCTGCGTAAAGCTCACGGATGCAAGCAGAGGAGCGACACCAGGCACTTCTTAGCCTAGGGTCTGGGAGCAGACTCCTAGCCTTCCTCCTCCTCCTCCTTGCCTTTTGCAGCCAAGCAGAAATCATTTCAAGTTAGCACGTGGGGGCCTCGTATGGCCCCAACCCCTTCTCCCTTCTGCGCCTTGCACATTTACCACCACCCACCTTCATCCGCACCCACGGATATGTTCGAACGTGCTATCTCGGTGCGACTTGGCTGCAGGCTGCCTTATGTGCTCAGCAGCTCTGTTGCTTCCCGTGCCCGGAGTCCTCTGAAGTTTTTGGCAGCGCCGTGGCTGCTCTTTTTGACGTGGTTGCTCCCTTTCCTCATGGGCAGATCTGAGTGAGAGACCGAGCTCCTTTGGCACAGGCGGGAGTCTCCAGTGCGCTGCTTTTAGCTGATGCCCAGAGGCTTGCGTGTCAGGCCATGTGCAAAAAGAAATAAAATTTCACAACGGCACATTAGAGAAGGTAAATGCACATCCATGCACAGGCAGAGCCAGCGACTGCCTCTCCTCCCTGCCTCGCTGCCCTTCGGCTGGATCGAGCTACAAGGCGGGTACCGCTGCGTCTGTTATAGGCATTGCAAGGGGCTCACTTCAGCATATAGCTCTCAAGGGGTTTCACCAGCTGAGACGTATTTATTGTCATTGGTGGTCTGACGCAAACGTGCCCTTGACCCACTGCATGTCTTGGCAGCCAAGGGGCTGGTGTCTGCTTAATGAGCATCTTGGCCACCCAGATGATTTCTTTGAAGAGGAGCAGACGCAAGCAGGGAAGGGCAGCTGAGCACAGTGATGTCCCTTTTAAAGAAGGATTTTCTTTTGTCTTGTGAGAGGCAATTCATATGGATGAAATGGCTACAAGAAAATTGGCCTCCTCCCTGGGTGGGTGTGGGGGTTAATTGCATGCGGTCGGATGAGTTTCTCCGCAGCCCTGGGAGGAGAGTTGCTCTGGACGCAGGGCGTGCGGCCCATCTGCGTGGTCTCAAATGTCAGGCAGCCGCACGCAGAAAGAGCCATCCTTCCCTTTCCTGTCTGTTCTGTGTCCTGTTTAAAAGGACTGGGTTTATTCCAGGTCTCACCGCTTGGTACTACCCTGACTCATTTACCACTTAGGTTACAAGAAATCGCTTCTAAACAGCTGGCTCCGGGCAATTTTAATGCCACGCAGAGCATAAAACCCTACAATAAATGACACCAGGCCACATTTTGAGGAATGCGCTAACCTAACTCCAGGCTTTCACAAAGGGCTGAGGTACTGGGATGTTAACAGACGTCACAGAAATTTAGACACGTTCCCTGGAGCAATCAGGCATATTTCCCTGGCGCTGCATCGTTAGACAGCCTTAGAAACCCTGGTATCCCAGCGATAGAGGTGGCTTAACAAATAGCAGTTTTTAGCAAGGTAAATTGTCACCGAAGTCCATGCTTTAAAGACCACTTTGACAGTTCACTGGTCCAATTTACACAAAGGGGGAGAACGAGTTATTTTGGAAGATGTTTAATATTCATAAGGTGTTAGTTCTCAGCTGTTTCAGACCTAGATTCCTATATGGTCCTCTGGGCAAGTAAATGATTTAGTTTGACTTTCAGTGATTTTAATACACAACCCACCTCCATAGAGAAGTCAAGTTGGCTTTCAGTGAGGTAATTTAAAAAGCATATTTATATTCATGAGTTATTTGGTGGTTGCTATTTCAAAAAACGTAGATTGTGTTTACATTTTAAAAAGAGAGCGAGCGAGTGAAAATGCACCTGGATCCTCACCCTGATTTTCAGCTCCGGCACTTGCAGATAAGTCAGATTTCTGGGTGATGCTTCCTCAAGATACTTTGCATGGAGATCAATGGCCTGTACTATTTCCCAGACTGTTCGGCTTGTCTGTGGACATAATGGCGCTCCTCTCACTAAAAATTTCTCATGCCTGATGCTTTGTAAAAGGTCAGACCGTCTCCTTATACATGGGATAGAAAAGCCAGTTTTCCTTGATAGAGTCCCAGGAGGGCAATGGAGATGGGGACCAGTCTGCTGGGTTATGCCAGGATCCATGCGTCCTAATGTGATATTTTCAGTCTCTCTGTATCACTACAATGTTATCTGCTCTCAACCTCTCTCCTAGCCAGCTGTTTAATAGAAAAGTTCCCAGGAAAAAGGTTGTCCTCTTCAAACTTTAATTTCTCATGCAGCACTCTTCCTGCCTGCAAACTACTGCCAGTAGATGGGATTTATTTGCTCACACTTCTCTTCTTTAAAAATATTTATCTTTTTTCTTTTTTAAACTTGGAACATTTAAAAAACAGAGTGTTTCCACCACCTCTTCTGCCTCCTGCCTTTGACAGCAAGTGGGCCGTGCTGAGCACAGCTCAAGGGTTAAGAAAGCTGAATGGAAGCGAGCAAATAATAGAATAACTATATCTTTTTATAGATCGTCCTTTCCACAAAGCTATGAAACCTAAGCACGGCATCTCCATTCCCAACACAACTCTAAGACATGAGGCATTGTGCTTCTCTTTTTCAATAGGACCCGCAGCTTGTCTGATATGACTTCATAGGAAGCAAGAAGACTTCACAAATGCATTAAAGATTTTGATAGCTATTCATTATCATTTAGTTAGTATTAATTATCATTAACATATGCACAGCTGGCTAGGCCAAGCCATGGTGCACAGTGATGGAATTCAGTGCGCAGGATAGCATCAAAATTGTTTCAGAGACCGTCCTGTACGGTGTGAATCCTGGTCTGCAACTGGCCACATCTGGAGCTCAGACAGCCTTGAAAACCCCACCTGCATTCGCTGGCAACACGTGGGCATGGGAATGATTCACAGTAGCCCGTAGGCAAGGCGGTAGATCAAAATCTGGTTGCTGAGTGGTCGGGGTTTGGAAAAGAAAGCATTGACTCGCTATCAAGAGAGCAAGATGCTGCAGAGAAGTGGCTGTATGGTAAAGCTGATCAGAGGAAGAGGGGCAGATGGATCTGAGATGAGCTAGAGGAACCCTGGTTTCTTAATATTGCAACTGGAAGCAACACATCCCCATGGCAAGTCTTAGGGGCAACGCTTTGCTTTGTTACCCATGGGACTACAGTGGCATGAGGCTTTGCTTTTGTCACCTCCCATGCTGATATATTATCCGGCAGGCTGGTTGTTTGATTCGTTTTGAAATGCAGGTGGCGTGTGAACTTGCCAGCCACCCCGCTTGTCCAGTTCAAATGCACCCTTCCCACTCTCTCCGCATGAACTGAGGCTTTTTCAAGATTCAGGCACTTGAAAGGGAAGCTTCTCCTGCAAGCGCAGCCGACACCACGACCCAGCTCACAGGCGGCTTGCACGTGACAGTGAAAGTGTTTGTGTAAGCCCACGGGCTGAACTGTGCACGTGTATGTATGGAGGTGTTATTTAGCGCAGATAATAGATGGTGTTTCCTTCTGTGGGAATGGTGCGTAACGAGGCAAAGGACAAGGATGTAGTTGTCTATGACGTTGGGCTATCCAGGGTCAGTTTGAGCACATAAATCTATGGCAGCAAGCACAGTCTGGATTATGCAGGTGGATGGCATACGGCAAGGGTCAGGCGGAGTGCATTCCTACTGCGATGCCTGCTCGTGGGGCTGCTTTCCACCTCGACCAGAAAAGGTAGATCAGGTCCCATCAGACGGTGTGCACGCTGCACAGCACAAAGGCTGAAAGGAGAAGCTGAGAAAAGTCGAGAGATGCAAGGTGACTTTGCATTTGAGGACAGCATGAGGCCAGAAAGAGAGCAGCAAGCAGGAGGAAGGTCTGCATCGACTCTGTGATGGAAAGAGAAGCAGTCACCTTCCAAGAGATGGAGCAGAGGAACTGTAATATTCAGGGAGCATGGGGGAATCACTGAGGTTTTCTAGTAGGAAACCCCAGCACCTTGCGGTTGGCCTTGAACTGAGACCCTTGAGCAGCTTTGACTGCTAGGAGCTGTGTCAGGATCAGAAGGAGGGCATCTCTGCCGGACACGTGCTCTAGCAGGGGTGGAGTGTGTACCTTTGCCGTCTCCTCGCCAGTCCCCATTGCTGCCTCTGGGCCTCGGATGGGACACACGTGCCACTGGTGTGCACCGGACTGGCTCGCGTACTGCCCGGGGAGCGTGGTGCTGGCCCAGGACGTGTGCGGCTGGCAGTGCTCGGGCCGGTCCTGGGAACACGCTGCCTGCAGCCGTGCACCAAACCAGCACCCAGCGCTGAATCCAGCAAGCAGAACCAGTTTGTGAGCCTGATCCAACTCGAGGACCAGTCCAGAGCCGCTCACCCAGCCCCCTGGGCCTGATGAGTTTGACAACCCTGGTTTAAATTGGTTTGACTTAGCTGGGAGTCAATTATTCTTCCAAATCAGCTACAAACCAACAAGCAATCTTTGAAATCAATCCAGAAGTGGGAAGAAGCAAAATCCAGAACAGGAGATTTTGCAACGTGCCTCTTCCGACTACAAGAATTTCATATTGCTTTCCTTGAATCTTTGGCTTGCTATCAACAACTCAATGCCGGTGCCATTTAATGTAAATTGGGACCCATCTGTCACTGCCTGTCGTACCCAGGGGGTTTCACCACTGCTTTGGAGTTTTCTCCAAAATGCACAAGGCTGCGTCTTCTGAAATGATCAGTGGAAGCACACCCTCGACACAACATTTTTCTGCCATCATAACTCAATTAACTATAGATGGAAATCGGAGGAGGATTTTATAGCTGTCCCAAAGATGTCATAAAGCAGTTTATAATCTGAAGAGAAAACTCACATTGCAATTCAGAAGTATCTGGTAGCTCCAGTATTTGAACATGAATTTCCATCCCCGCTCAGGTGGACGGTCCAGGCCAGCTGGCGTGTAGTCCAGCAGGGACTGGTTCACAGTGGGCTTGAAGGCTGTCAGCACCATGCTGGTACTATATTCCAGTTAGACATTGAACCAACTCTCAAGCACGCGAGAGAGACTGAAGACCAATAATCTATCTCAGACAGTGAAGGACAATTTAAAGATGAACAAGTCCCAGTGAGATCATGCTGAGCAGAAAGGAATTGCTAAATGGAAAAGGAATAAGAAAAGGAGCTGAGCTTTATGTGAAACGAAAAAGGGCCAGACTTCATATTGTTTCGACTCATAAATACATATGATTTCTAATGAGTTGAGTCACAGGCACAAAAAACCCCATGTCTTATCATGGCTACATCATGAGAAGGTGGTCACCAACCATATCAACAGGCAGCCAACCCATTGATCCACTGCACTCAGTCAATAACATTTGATTCACCAGGAATTTAAAATATCTTTTCATCATTTATCCAACTATTTATAAGTGGAACCTTAACATAAAAATAATTAAGTACGATCAACGCTATTGAAACGAAATGTATTAAATGAAGTGTTCTGGTGGGATCCATGACGTTAAACCCTTTGCAATGAGCATCATCATGAAGTAGGGATGTGTGTGTGAAGCCGTCTTTCTTTCTTTCTGTGGCTTTCACATCAGTATTAATAAAACATAGCTCTGCCTGTGTCTTGGTGCAGGGACCACAGTCCTAGTACATGCCCTTCCCTTTTATTATTTATGCAAGCATTTAACAACGCTGACACATTTTAACAGGAACACCAGGCAGTTGTTTGCCAACCAGAATTAGCAACAAATAATATTTGATATTTCAAGGAGTCCTTTTTTGAGCTTTGCTTCCTCGTATGCATAATGCTCAGGCATTATGGGTCACATGAAAAGGGAGCGGGGAGAGGAACGTGGGGATAATATTACGTTGATCATCACCTGCTTGCTTCAATGATTTTAGCTCCTGCTTTTTCTTTCTAAGTCACTAACTTCATTTAAATTGGGAAATAAGTGTTATCCATATTTTTTTAAACCACCACCTTCATTTGCATAGATAGCAGAGCACGGGTGAGAGGTAGGAAGATTAATTGTGTCTCCTGTTTAGCATCTCAGAGATTTTGACAGACTTCCTCTGCCTGGTTTCATTTACTGATCACTGAGTTTTTTGCCTGAATTTTGGGTGCATGAATTTTGCCTCTCACGGCTTGGAGCCAGGACGGTGGATAGTGATGCAAGTTCAGTTAGGCTTAATATCAGCTTTCCAAAGCGAGAGGATAATCAATGGAGAACATCCCAGTCGCTCTTCCGAGAAATCTCCTTGAGCTAAGATGCGAGCAAACCATGAGCGCCGATTAGAAATGATCACACATCCAAGGACAAAACGTTATTAAGACCAAGGGAAGATGCAAGAGGATTCAAGACCTGAGAAAAGAAGTCTTGTCTTGTACAGTTGCTCCCATTGGAAATGAGGGAATGATTCATGTGATTAGACCCCATATTAACCACTGCTGCAAAAAAGGCATCGAGTAAAATCCCAAGAGCCTGCAGTGCAATCAGGGCTGTAGGAATGCAGGTTGGATCCTGAACCACTGATGCAACCGCGAGGTTTTCGGTTGACTTAATGGTCTGCAGAGACTAGCTGGTGGCGTGGGGACCTTCTCTGGCATCTCCTCCTGGGACCTGGACTCCTCTGGTCCTGGTTTGAAAGCAGAGCTGAAAGCATCTGCCCAATTTTCCCGGTAAGGCCAAGATTTCATTAATACTACTTATCTGGATTATGCCAGCGTGCTGCATATGCATGTGCAAGGAGACAGCTCCTGCTCGGAAGAGCTTACAAGCATTAGTCATGACATAAGGAGGCCAGGAGTTACGCTAACTACACATACCGACAGGGAGCTGAGGCGCTGTCTGAAGGTCTGTCAGGAAGCCTGTGGTAGAGGGGTGGCTCCAAAACTATGCCTTACCTGTGAGGCCTGGTTTCTCTTTGATGCACACACACGATAGATTGTGCAAATCTTGTCCATCTTTGCCTAGATCAAGGAGGAAGAACGGGCACGTCTGTTCCTCTACTGCGTGCTGATGGGAGCCCGTTCCTGCAAAACGAAGCTGACCTTTTATTAAGAGCCGTGTCTGCAGAGATGCTCCAATGACCCCTGGCTTCCCAGCCCCACGCAGGCAAAATGGGCTATCGCTTACTTACTCGACTCTTGCCCAGTGGACGAGCACTTGTCCGCAAGATGGGACGTCTCAGGGGCCAGCCTATTTTACCTTAATTTACTCAGTGCACTGAAATGTAGATTGAGGAATATCTTCCGAGCCCGAGAAATTGTGCGGCAAGTAGGAACTAGCAGGGCATGCACAGTTTCCTTTCTTGACCCTTTTCTGGTGCTTTTGGGTGGGCTAAAAACTCGGAAGTAGGTCGCACAGGACTCGAGAGCTGAAGAACAAATATTCCTCTGGTGAATCGCTCGGTGGCCTAGTTCTTGGGCAGCCAAGTCATAAGAGACGGAGCATTTCAGATCGCACTAAACAAATGCCAGAGGCACTTTTAAGCAGAGATCCAGTGAGATATGAAAGGGAAAGTGGAAAGCTACAATTAATACTTCAGGAGCTAGTGCCTCTGAAATGCTGATGAGAAGAGCCGAGGGCAACATGAAATGCAGGAAACATGGACTTTATTCTGCTTTCGTGTGAGGTAGCAGCTAACTTCTCATTTGTATGATGCCTGTCCCAGCCGTCTTCTGCGGGATGGCAGATCTGTACCGATGATACGTATCATGAAATGGATTTACAGGAGCTTTAATCTACCAAGCCTTCATAGGAAAACACTTAATCACATGGATTGGTAGCATCACCTACCAATAATAGTGTTGAAAGCAGGGTAGATTTGTACTTTAAAGACTAAAGCAGAGATGGTGAGCCTGAGCTCACTTCATCAGATGCGATGAGAAGTGGTCATACGAGGTGCAATAAGGCTGCTTGTGTCACAGGGCGCCCAGAAACAGGACCAATTTTTCACTTGAGTAACCCCTTTGAATTGGATGGAGTTGTACCATGCACGAATCTGGCCCGCCGTCCTTTAGGACCGACTGGTGGAGTTTGCATCAAAACACAAACTCAGTTGCTTTAGATCTTTACAGTCACAGCCAAAATCAGCAGCAACCTCAAAACCTGAGCTGGCTTGTATAGGAGCAAACCCCCGACACCATCCACTAATGGTGACATCTTTTCTTTAGTTCCCCCCAAATGGGAGAGATGTGGTGAAGCCTCTGCTCGCAAACGAACACCCACCTGCACAAATAGTGCAGAAACACCACAACGGTCGAACGGCTCTGAATCTTCCGGCTTCTCGCAGGGTTATTCAGGTCAGAAAGCACGTTTGGTATGAGCACTGTATGCAATCTCTCATGCACACAACGTGCTAAAAGCACCGTCTTAAGTTGCAAAGTCAAATGCCCCAAAAGTAAGATATGCTGCGTCTAAGTTCACTTTGCAACCTTCTTTTGCTCCTCTTTCTGCAGATTTATTAGGATACAGTCTTTTAAGGGCATGATCGCATGCTTTTGATGCCACGGGACCCCGCCATGCTCACTGCACAGTATGGGTGGCGCAGTTAATAATCAGCTATTGAATATTTTGTTTTTCCTGTCTTGTCTAGTGTGCATCCTCATGCCTTATTTACTGCATGCTGTGCCAGCTTGGCTCTGAGGACAGAATTATTAATCTTCTCATGGGCTTTTCTGTGTGGTGCTTATCACTGTAGCATCAGACTGCTTCCCCAATACCGTTACCCTCATTTCACATCTGGCAAATGGAGGCACAACAAGATTGAGGGTAAAAGGATCCCCTAATTTTGGCTACTCAATGGATGGTACCTAGGGTTTGTGAGTACTTAGTCTGATGTAGCATGGTCTAGGTTCAAAGCACAGCTTTCATTCACTGTGGTTGCAATCAGGAGTGTTCGGCACTTCTGGAGAGCAGATACCAAGCTCCCAAATCAGCATCCAGACCCTGGTTAGCGATTGCTTGTCAAAAGTCTGGTTTAAGAGACTTGAGTAACATCATAGGGAAGCTCAACATGGGATCTACAGGGATTTTTAGTTCAAGGCTAAGTCCAATGCTGTCTGAGCCTTTATTTTCTTGCAGCCTCTTATTTCAGATGCTACCCACCTTCCAATTTCTGCAAGAAATAAAGGAGCGATCTTGCCTCGAAGAGTCTTCTCTGCCACCGAACCCTAATTCACTGCCTGCTCGGGTCTACTCTATGCACTGAAGGACTTTGGGGTCCATGGTAAAAACAGGACCTTGTCATATAATTAACCATGACTTCAACTCAGAAGAGTATCGTATAATGGGAAGAACCGGGTAACCTCAACGACTGAGTTACGAGCCCTGCCTGTGATATAGAAGAAGGGGCACTCGAGATGCTTGGATGTTTTCCCGTCTATTTGGCCAGAAACTGCTCTCAGTCACATCGGTGTCAGTCTTGAGAAACCGAGCGTCACCACCGTAACCGAGAGCGGATTCTGGCTCCGTCGCTGAGTTAGCCATTTACAAACATACTGGACTAATATTTCCTAGAGAAGGAATTAGAATGAAAATTATGGTTTCAAGGTCTAACACACGCACACGCACAATATATAACACGGCTCATGCTGCATGCACCAAAGGTCACTGGAAAGAGCTTTTCATTATTCAGTACAAAATAAATCACATGCTGTGCCCATATGGAGATTTTCTTTTCATCAGTAGCTCGAGATACTAAAGGGCTGAGTTATTCTACATTTCAAATTATCATTATAGACATCTGAATGAAGGCATCTGCATCAGATGATCCAAATTGGTTAAGCTCAAAATAGGACAGACCGTTTTTTCCATAGTCTACACACTGTGCTGGGTCATGGGAACAGAGTAAAGCCACCGACGCCTGGTGGCTCTGCATCCACGCAACCTTGACGTATCATAGTTTGCTGGATACGAAATGCAAAATTGGATACGCTTGGGAACAGTGGGGTGATTTTCTTATGATGGGAATTTATGCTTGTTTAATATGTACGTGAATGGACTGCAAAGTGATCCGCGGCTGCTGATCGTAATTTGATGTTGTTATTAAACAATTTCTCCAGGCTGCAAATTTTACCTTGCTCAATTCATTAAACATGTCAACTTGTAGCGTTGATCCTTTTTTATTTTGGTGCCTCGATAGGCTGCTGTGAGTGCCTGTGAAAAGGTTTGCATCGGATAGCCATTTCTCTCATTTTTCATCTCCCCTATGGCCAGGATAAAAGCTTGCTCAAGTCAGTGAGTTCTTTCTGGTAATAAGGCCGTGAATCCAGAGAGTTCAGATTGAGTGTGGTTCCTTTGGGAACGTCCGTTCGGGGTGGTACACAATGATCCCGTGCCCCCATGGTCAATGTCCTGTGATTGCAGAGGATATTTGGATGGTAGACATGGATGAACTGTAGCCTTTTATGGCAACTTATGTCTCTGAACTGTCCTTTATTCTGATGACCTGCACAGTTCAGACACTGCAAAACCAAGAGTAGGCATCTCTGGGAAGCACGCTAATTAATCCTAGAGAAAGATCTCCAGTGCTGCTCGTTCAGCATCCTTTAACGGATCCTCCCTCATTTCCTAGCGTAGAGACTGTTTGGAAAGCTGAGATGCTGGGTGCTCTAAAACTATGATCCTTTGTAGGAAGCTGTTGAAGTCCCAGTTGCACAGGGGCAAACCCAAGGGTTATTCTCCATTCGTGCTCGCCAGCAGGGATCATCCTTGTACAGGCTGGATCTCGTGGCACAACTCGAGCCCTCCCAGGGGCTAAGCTGGCTTTAAAACCCCTGCTAGCAATGACCACCTTCGGACTTGGCTTGGCGATGGAGAGGGAGGGAAAGAGAGCACGTGATCCTGCGTGTCGGAGGTTTCACGGGACGTGAAACAATTTCCCCAGCTACAATCAGAATGGCACAGTGTTGCTTTATAAATTTAAATATTAATCACACAAAATAGGGCTGGAAATGACAAGTCAGATCATTTAATCCATACAGGTGACCTCTATGTTGAACTTATTTGTGTGGTATCTGCTCTGCCCTTCCGCCCCACGTGGGAGCTGACCTCCCGGGGCAGGTTAGTCCATTGTTAATTAGAAAGTAGCCAAGCTTCCCCGCTTGTTTGATGTTTATTAATGCCCCTTTGTGAAGATACTGTGGTACAGAGAGCTTGTGATTACAGTGCAATAAAGCCTCACCATCATTTCTTTACTTACAAACAACCTCATAATTTTTTATATTGCTTTGGAGAGTAGGATGCACTTCAAAGGGACAAGAGAAAGGGAGATGCTTTCTCTTGTGTTAAAAGTAAACCCTGCTATATGCTCGCATAATAGAATGTAAACATGATTTTTTTAAATCATATTTTTCCTCATCGCCATTTGATTCAATTCATTCCTTTTTGATGCAGATAAGCTGCAGAGAGAAACCTTTTGCTATGATTCAGGGTTGTTTGAGAATTAGCTGGGGAAAAAAATTTAAGTAGCAGTCAGCCAAAAAAATGTGCGCTTTATATGCTGGATTTTTTTTTTTTTTGGAAGGATTAGCCTTGTTTGCAAAATATCACGCACTGCTCAGAGGGGTAGACACTATCCCTTCCCTCGTGTATAGGGTGTCATCAATGTTATTTTTGCTACAAATTATACCGTTAATTATAATTGAAAGCTAAATGGGTACAACCAAGTGTAAAATACTCATTTCCTAGTTGCCTGATTGTGGGGGAGTGCTAGTGTTGTAAAGGGAACTTAAGAGAGGATTTTATTTTCGTGTTTTAACGCAGTCTGAAGTGTCATTATCAATTCAGGTCCTCATCTAGCAGGGTTTGATTTCTCTTTTAAATTTTGTAGCATGGTATAAAGAAACTGTCGGAAGTGGTTATTGCTTTCCATTGAATGCTATAGCACCCTCTGATAAGAGATTTAACCTAAAGGGCCGGGCGCGAGGGCGCTATACATAAGTACAACTCTAGAATGGCTTGATGTTCATTTTTTATTATTTTTTTTGCCCTGGCTACATAGACCTCAAGCATCATGGGGTTCAAACTCTGTCTCACCTCCCAGCTAAGGGATAGCTGCTGCTGCTACTATCCCTTAGGTAGCATCCTGCACCCATGACCCAAGTGCCTGAGTACTTTATGCCTTCGCACTGAGCAGGGTCATCCATATCTAACTGAGAAACGGAGAGCCTTCCTGCAGCCCCGAGCGGGACATGCAAGCCCTAGAGAGGGTCCAGCCCTGTCGTCCTGCTCCTGGTTGGCTCGTGCCGGGCAGCTGCGTGCGGACCGCTTGGGGCTCCGCGTGGAGGGGTCCAACTCTGCGGCACCTATGCCCTTCGTTGCATCCGGCCCTCACCGAGCCCGTGCTGTTTTTTGTCACTAGTCAAAATGAATTGCTTGCACAGCAAGGGAGGAGAAAGCTTCTAAAACTTGGTCCAGCTGGTATCACACCAGCAACTTCAAAGGGCCTCCAGGGAACTGGGAGAGATGTGAAAGCTGCTCTTAGCCAGTCAGCATAATTCCCCTTGCAACCTTCCCCAGCCGCGGGGATAACCCGGGCGCAGCGCAGGCCTATCAGTGGGTTGCCTCCAGTGGGGGATTGGACCTGGATAAAGTCCCCTAAGCTTGCTCCCGAGGCTCTGGAGATTTCCATAAAGCCTGGGCGCGTAAGGCATCCCGTGAGCTCGAGGTGCAAGCTCGTACTTTCCAGCACGCTCTGCTCAGCTGCTTTTCTCCTCTCCTCCCCTGCAATTCCTGTTTAATATTTCACGACCACCTCCTTCTTCCTTCTCTTCCCTTTTTATTTATTTATTTATTTCTTGTCAGCAGCCCTTCCTTACGCAGGCACAAACCTCTGGAACAACTGGCAGTCCACGATTTAAGCACATTTTCTAGACGTCTCCCTATCTCTGCCCCCCAGCCATAGTGACTCTATTATAATTCAAATCTAAACATAAAACAGCCAGACTTCCCCAGCTGGAAAGTTGGAAATGTCTCCATTAACAAGCCAGGCAGAGGGGTTGTTGAAGCCGCGGATTCAAAGTGACCCAGCAGTCCCGCTCCTGTCTCCCAGATTTGCAGCCCCATTAATTTTTGCCCTATAAGATCATCTGGATCTAAAGCCGTGTTTGATTTCCCTTCTCCCAGAACTGCTGCACTGGTGAAAAAAGATGAGGAGCGGCACATATGCTCTCGCTAATCCTCCGCAGCCTGGCTCCTGGATATTTATTCCCTGCTCTCCCAAGGCCCTGTCCTCACCAGGCAGATGCAGCTACCTGGGAAATGTCAAGCCACGCTGCTTGTTTATCTATTCTGAGCACAGGTATGGCACTGGAAGACCTGCATTTTATTGATCTGGTTTGAATACTGTCTAGACATGTCAGCTCCCTCCCCTTTGGGGGCCCGCCGTAGCAGCAGGACATTGCAACACCTTGACATTTTTTTGCCGGCACAATGGCATTCTGACACGTCGCCGCAGCAGAAACCCGGGACCAGGGCATTAGGATCTGCAGTCAGCACAGATGAGGTACATTGTCTAATAGTTCAAAACCTGCCCAAGTGCTTAGGCCGGGGAGACCGCCTAACCGGAATAAACAAACGGGCACGTGTCAGGCCCGTGTTTTATTCCCTGTCTCGGCGCCGCTGCCTTTGGCTGTGTGAGCGGGAGAAGCTCGTTGACTGTTAGAGAGACCGCTTATCGAGCTGGAGGGTCAAACCTGGAAGATGGGATTCTTAGCATTTTCCTCTGCTTTTATGCATACCCCTTTCTTAAGAGGACTTAAAGAAAGCACAAGGGTGGTCCAGGTGTTCAAAAGCAGCCCCTGGAATTGCACAAGTCACTTATTGCACAGCTGTTGTTCCATGATCGGGCATCTGTGCCTGCACAAATGGCTCTGGGCCTGCACGGAGTGCATCAGCACCCAGAAGCTACACGTCTCCCCGACTTGCAAGTCCAAATGCGGCGCGTGGGCAGGTGGCACGGGAGGAGCATGCTCTTCCAGGGCTACAGGTGCAGTTTCGGAGGCCAGATTGAGCTGTCCTAGGAAATCTGGCCCACGGAGACTTTCACATCCAGGCAAGTGCTTGAGAAGCCTGCCAGGCAGCCGTCACCACCCGATATCCCTGCGCAACCACAACTAGACTGGAGATCATGAATCATTTTGCGCAGGCCAGCAAACTGGCTGGGATCAGGGCCATTCATTCAGGGAATGTGATATATTCGCAGGATGTAATGTAAGGGAATCTTGCACTGCTGTCGTCTCTGCTCTCACTCTCCTATGAATCACAGAGGCTTCATTTCCACCAAGCAATGTGCATAGGTAGAGAAATCCTATCTGTGGGCCTGTCTGCACATAGCAAAACTCAATGCCAAATTCCAAAAAGGTTGTGTGATTTTTTTTTTCGGTAGGACAAGTGCATGAAGCTCAAGGCATGCGTCTTCCTCTGAGGAGGAGGCGTGTACCCAGTGCATAACTTCTTTGGAAAATGGTATTGTTGTCTTTATAAATGGACAAATAAGACAAATTTGATTAGTTCCCAGCCATGTAGCTGCTGCCTATGATTGCATACATTTGGTCTTTAATTAGTCAGATTACTTCCTCAGTCTGGTTGACTTCCTGAAAACGGGCAGACAGAGTGGGAAGAATATGACAGATCGCTCTACAAATGAGATCCTACCTGTTCCCTCTGGACGGCAAGCCCACCCCCGAAGCCCAGATACAACGAGCCCGGGTTTTGAAAGGCGTTTGCAACTGGAATTAGAACCTGGATCCAAACGTTGTGTCGGGACCACGCTCAGTTCAGCTCAGTTCACGCGCCCACTTTTTCCACACCTGCTGTTTCTTTCCCCTATTTTCTGTGCATCTCGACACAGCTGTGCATGCGTGTGTAAACTGCTCTTGTACCCCCAAGTTATGCACTCAGAAGTCTACCCGCCTGAAATATGCACATACATTGTGTGTGTCTACTTGCATTTTGAAGCATGTGTGAAGCACATGCATGCCTGAAGATCTAATGCTAGAAAAAACGGTGAACGAGGTCAGATTGCTACATTTTCTAATTTAAATAATCACCGTCTTTGGATTGGTAATGGTGATATCAAAGGCAGCCCCCCCACCCCCAAAAACCAGGGGGAATGGGGAGAATATTAGGTTAGAAATCAATATTCTGGTAACACGCCAAGAGTCTTCACCCCTCGAGAGCCGGTGCCTGGGAGCGATGCTCCATAGGTCTTGTTTTTAACCCCTGCTGCTGGGACTGGTGTTCTGACTGCGTGCCCATCAAACCCCTAAGTACTCTCACTCTTCAGTTACGCTTGATCACTAAATACCATTCCTACTGCCAAGCGTTGCTGGACCGCTTGACGGAGTACTCCCAGTCATCAAGATGTTGGGGTAATTATTCTAATAAATATGAACGGTGGCACTCCTGCCTAGAAGACTAATAGAAATCTAATCTATAATACAGATGGATAGAAGTGCAGCTGCACTATGTTAATTAAGTGTACACTAAACATATGGCAATACACCTCCAGACCAACAGGCACAAAACTCTCTTGGATGCAATTACCTCTTGTGCATGCATAAAGAATCAGTCAAATCCTCCAAAAATGCATAAGTCATAACCTCTGACTGATGAAATTACCGGCGCTAAACTATTTCACTTACATTGCGAGACATTTATCTAGTCACTGAAATGCTGGTGAGAGTTTTTTCTTTTTTTATGCTCTTGTTGTCTTTTTGATCTTCTCTGTTTTACGGATCTCCTATTTAGCTTTGCTTCTGAGAAGGCAGAGGAATTGCTTGGAGAAATGGAAACCCAGAGGGACTGTTTTTCCATTGCCCTGCAACTTGTGCAGTCATTTCTGCAGGTTCAAAGTGAATGAAGAGTGGGTGTGAAACTGCCATCTGATTTGGTCTTGCTCACATTGTGCTGATTTAATAACTGCACTGGCTATGAAGCAACAGAGAACTAAGGCCCAGGATAACAGATACCGATACACAAAATTACATTATTGTTGCTGCCGCAGTTTGTGTCGAGGCAGCTCAGAAGTGCTCCTCTGTGTTGAGCAATGCGCAAAAACATGTATGGGATGAAATGCTGGCTTCCTTGAAGTTACTAGCAAAGAAGTGACCACCTAAGTTCAGAAGGAAAGACAACTAGCAAGTATACAGCAAGGACATCAGTCCGGAAGGCTACCCGGATCAAAAGACGCCTCTCAGCCAGTTTCCCGGTTCACCTGCCTACTGGTCCCTGGAGCGTCTCGTTTGGCTTATTCTTGAACCTGCAATGATAGTGGGAAAGTCTCGGGGAAGTCTGTTCCTGGCTGTGTCTACACAAGAAGCTTTACTGCGCAGTAGACACTGAAGCGTTACCATCTATATATGTGCAGGCAAGTCTAGTGCAGTAAATCAGCCTCGTATGCAGTACATTTACTGTGCCGTAAAGCCAAATAACATTCACCGCACGCGTACGTGTGCCCCCTGTGACCCAGTGGCTCGCACTGCTAAAGGTGTTCCCCTCCCTGTATCTACCCTCAAGTTTTCCTGTCCAGTCCCACTCTTTCTTGTGCTACCGGGCATAGAGGCAGCAGATATTTGCCTTTCCTCATCCACATTGTACCTCGGAGGTATTCTGTTACAGTTTTCAATTTGTTATGGAGTAAGGGCCCAATCGCACACATTTGGGAGGATACCTGGTCTGGTCTCCCTCAGAAAGAGAGTTCTCCTTCCCTTTTTCTTGAGTCTGAAACCCCATACTCTGGACCAGGCACAAAGGTCACTGAAAGCAGGACCAGGTTCTCCATTGACTTTGGGTTTGCATTGGGTTCATGCAGCAATTAGCATCCAGAAAAGGTTTGCAGCCGTGCAGTTCTGGCACGCGGAGAATCTGGGACTCGTGAAAGGGAGACTCAAAATGGGTGATGGTGGAAGGACAAAAGTTTAAGAAACTTCTCTCAGGCTCAGCAATTTTTCATTTCAATCCATGGGTGGATGGGGCAGATTTAGGTCACATTTAGAGCACAAATAGGCTCCACAGCCCATGGTGCCTACTGCAGCAAAGATAGATATAGGCTGTTAAGCAAGACACTTAACACAGGCTTCTCTTATTCCCAGCCTGATTTAACAGCCTATAATTACTTTTCTCACCTTGACTATGTTTAACTCCCCCCTCCCACGGCTGCTAATGTGCAAACAAGTGGCACACTGTACTTCGGCGCCAGCTCCCTTAAAGAGGCCACGACCAGGAGGGTCACTTTCTGGGAGGTGCCATTCAGAGGGCACACGTCTCCAATGACCATCTAAAAACATCTCCATTCAACTGCTAAATGCTGGGGATTCATAATGAAGACGTGCTGGCATTATACAGATTGCAGGTGATACGGTTTTCACAGCCCAGGGGAACAAGTGTGTGTAATACTTGCAAACAAAGGGATGCCATTCAACACAGAGGTCACACTAATAAAGGTAGCTGCAACCAAATGATACCCCCTCCCCAAAGTGGCACCTGTGAAGTGGCTTTCAGTTCTCTACACAAGTGAATTTTAGCGCTGGTGAGAGAGAGGCCGATACACCGAAGTGTCCGTGCACACTCAGAGCCAGGACAGAAAAGGCCGTGGCAGCGTGAGCTTCCTCTTCACTCCTCGCACGGGGTGTGCCTGACCTGTGTCCATCGCAAAGTGAGCTCAGGCTCCGTGTCCATTCATTTGGCTTTGCTTGCCCCCAAACAGGCCAGTTACGTTGTGGATGGGCAGGAGGGTAAGGCGGTTAAACGAAGCCCCTCTCCAGTACCGAATGGATTCCTCTCCCCAGCTGATGTACCAAAGGCTAAGACACATCTGGCCTCGAGGGGATCTTTCAACCACCAAGGGCTTGCGCTGGATTCTTAGCAACAGAGGTCGTAACAGGAGGTCGTTATCCTCCCAGACATCTGGCGGAAACCTCCAAGATGCTCAAGCTCATTGAAACCCAGATGCTACTTCCATGGTTTTCTCTTTTCTTGTCTTCTTGTCCAGTTTCCCAGTTATGCTCCCCGCCCCCTAAAACCATAAAATAGGGGGATTTTGAAAACTCCCCATCAGCTGTGCACGTGCTTCTCGCCCCATAGTACATACCTATCGCTTCGCTTTTTAGCCGGGACAGATCAAGGGTCCCTGTGTATCATTGTTTAGAAGTCAGGACTCGTGGTAGAGGTGATATCTTTTATTAGACCAACTAGATTTTTGCAACTACAACAAAAATTGTTTAATTGCAAGCTTTCGGGCACAAGCCTCCTTCTTTGGGCATGGGAGAAAAGATTGCAAATGTTCTCCGGGGCAGAAATTAAAGTCTCAGCATTTTCTTAGATGCCAGAATGCCGAATGAGTAATGCCTTCGAAAGAAGACCTGCGTGTGGTCCAAGGTGAAGAGCGGCGGAGGCTGCCCGTTCCCTTCCACGGGCATGTCCGAGGTTTCAAAAGGTGGAAACCGAAACTGTCTGCCCGTGCTTATGAAAACAGAATCGTGTTCAAGTTCCCATGTTCATGTTTCCCATTGAATCCCGAGGCTTTTAATCTGGCTGAGAGCACAGAAAACCCAAATTCACTCTTTCCCCTGTTTCAGCCCAAGATTTTGCTCCACATTCAGGGACATCAGCCTACATCCCCACGTGCTAGGCCAGTCCAACTGCGGGAGACTTTCCCACCCTCCATCCCTTCCCAGCAAACGCTCGGTTGCAGTCGAAACACAACTGCAAAGCGGCTTGGCTGCAATGAAACCATGCATTTCCCCAGCTGTTGTAAACAGCATCGATAGCCAGCCTACACCGCCTCCCTCGCACACAACAGATTTATTTATTTTTTGCGTATGTCACTGTAAATGAAGAGTAATGCTAGTCTTCCTATCCATCTAGCTGTCACCACGATACTGGTGTCACAGTTTAGTGTGAGTTTGAGAATGACAGTCAATAGCGAGTACGTATGGCAAATCCATTACAAAAAATTGATACAATTGAAACACCAATAACTTCCCATTAAATCCAAGGATTTCCTATGCCAGTTGGACTAGTGTGGGAAGCACTTAGATACTCAAATGAGGGGTGCTATTATGAAACTCGGAGTTGGATCAATAAATTGATGGATAGATGGGGGACATACACACAGGTAGGAAGTCTTTTGCTTCTGTGTCTGAGCAACAGATTCATTTGTTCTCTTCTTTCTTCATCTATTGTTCTCTCAAACTGTTTGCTTAGGAACAGAGATTAAAGCTCCCACAATAATAGCTAGAGCTGAAATTGGAGTCTAAGCTTCCCGAGCTGTAGGACGATTATGGTTTTCAGGGCACACGGGGAAAACTCTTCCCTCATTAGCGGCCTGTGATGTCCTTGTATTGGTAATAGCCAGTCTCAACCTGCCCAGTGGATTAAAGGAAGATGGTTCTTTCATTTTTCATATTTTGTGTGTCTGATTTCGTGCAGTAAATAAATTGGAGCTGCTCGTGCCATGCTTAAATCTCTTTTCTGACAGGCTGCCACTGATTATCTACCTTTTTTATTTTTCATTGTTAATCTGCTCTCCCTACTTCGCTGGTCTATTCATTTGCTAATCCCATCTGTCATGTACGTAGATGTTAAGAGATGGAAGCCTAATTCCAGTGTGGGTTTCATTCTCTTTCTAATGTATTTATATAGATTCACATGCTATAAGCTTTTTGGAGCAGGTTTTCCAGGGAGCAGGGATGCTTAAGTGACCATCGTTACCATGCCTGACAAAACGACTCGGGGCAGATGTGGATTTGCAGTGGCTTTATTAAAATACAGGGGCATTTTGTTATGTCCATAAATTGCAGTTTTATCCTTACCAATAATTCACCCAGGATCAAAGTGGCTGCTGGATTAAGAGGTTTGCAGCCATTACCCAGAAAGGACTAATATCACAAAGCAGCAGATGCCAGCAAACGAGCTCCATCTGTAAATGGGATGCAGGCAGAGGACAATGCAACTGCTGGGCAGCGCCGCAGAGTCGGGGATCTCCCTAGAAACAGGGAGTTGCAGGGCCGGCCCCTGCGAAGCGCAGAGCACTCCACTGCCCCGGGGGAAATGACACGCGTTGTCCATCAATACGTCAAGATCCCACGTCCTATGGGAAACCATTGGGTCGTGGGTTCCTAAATCGCCTAGGCACTTTAGGTTTTAAGGTGGAATAGTCAGCAGGCCGAACTATCAATGTTTGCTGTCTTGGTCTGGGGTTTTTTTTAGCCTGGCATGAGCTGCGCACGGGCTACTCGCATGCGAACGTCTCTGCTTTTATTTTTTGCACAGTGCCGCTCTCATCTCTTCTGCCACGAATTGTCAGCCTTCCCTCTTGCACCGGACGGCTTGCTATTCCTCTCCTCCCTGCTGCCACGTGCTCCGGGGAGCTGGGGTCTCTGGGCTGAGCATCCCCGCGTTGAAAGCCGTCCAGCGCGAGGAGACACCAGGCTGACCTGCCAGTTCAGCACTTCGATTCTTTCCAGCTCCGGCCCACCGGACACACCTACGTGGGCTCATTCGTGACGGTGGGAATTCGCCCCGGTGACTAGCTTTGGCCTAAAAGCTGGTGCCTAATAAAGCGCCCTGCGACCCCCCACTCGGTGATTCGCATCACCCTGCAGCAGGTACAGAAAACCTGGGGACAGGAGCAAAGAGTCCCTGAAACAGCTCGGTGCCTCGTGAGATGTTAGCTAGTGGCTAACAAGTTAGCTAACGAGGAAAAAAAATCATCCCTCCTTGCATAGGAGCACCAGCTGCAAACTGCCTACATCGTTAACTCAAGAACAATTAATGCAGCTTGGAGATTCAGGGCGTCTCATGTTTATTCATACACTTTTTGACTCACTCTGATTTATTTTTTTCCACAACGCCACCAACTCATTTATTGGAAACTTTTGTTTCCAGCTGCAGCCGCAACTGCTGGAGCGCTGCGGACCGGCCGCTGGATCCAAGGTTATCCGCGGAGAGACGTGGCAAGCAGGCCACTGGGCTCCGGAGAGCCCAGCCCCTACCCTGGGACACCGGCCGGCCTTGGAAAGCCAAGGTGGGCTTGGAGAGGTGGGGAGGATTGACGCAGTTCTTGCCAGACACGTGCTGCAGAAGGAGTCTGTTGTGATAGGTATTAGTCATGAGCACAAACTGCAGGGAGATTTACATTTTATTCTCCCTTTCCTCCTTGAACTCTGAAGAGCTCCTTCTGCCTGCCACCTCCCTGCATACACTTTTATGGGGATTTGCAGCGTTTCCAGTAATTAAAATTCCTGGAGAACAGAGAGCGCGTTTGAGTGCTGACGGCAGGCCCGTGTGTGCGCACACACGCGCTCGCACCCGCTCTCACAGATGCACGCAAGGTGCGCGCTTTTATGTGCGTACGCCCACCTGCACAGGGGCACGTGCCC
>JAGPOW010003356.1:6685220-6700099 GCA_030014935.1 Caiman crocodilus | reverse complement strand
TCATACAGCGATGGAGGGCCAGGCTCCTGTGCACGACCCCAGGTCTCCAGCTGGATGCTGTCTAGCAGTTGTGGCGCTGAGCCCTCAGAAGAGCAAAGGAGTCCGAGTCCCTTCACAAGGGCTAGTTTCCACGTGCATTAGGCAGCAGAACCAGTGCTGTCTCCACCTTACAGAGACGGACATCTCTCCCGCAGACCCCAGTTACAGTGATGGGAGCCGTGTCTCATGGAAAGCATTGAGCTTAAGAAACATCACAGCCAGTTACTCTCGCCCTGGCTTTATGTGTAAGGACTTCTGAATGGGTCTTTGCTGCTCAGACGAGCAGTGAGTTGTCAGGGAGTGACCCCCCGTGCAAATGACACTAGGCCTTGGCAGGGCAGTGCCACTGCTTTGGAATGACTCCTGTCCCCAGATCTTGCTTTTGGGCGTTCCCTGTTCCCTCGATTCACGGGTGCGCCGGCATTTTCACAACTCTGCGTTGTTTCCTACTCTTGTTGCTGCATTTATATTCACCCAGCTTGCCTTAAGAGTCTCTCGGGCGCTGCCAGGAATCGGCACGTCCCTCGGCGTGGGGAGCGAAGGACTGGGACACTGCCGTCGTAACGGTACAGCTGCGGAGCTGATTACGTGTCTCAAACCAGCGCGACTTTTACGCTGATGGGTAGGATTTACCTAAACTACAGTGCATTTTACCAACTTCAATTCATTAAAGTTGCTTCCAATCCTAACGAGGCCGGAGTTGTTCACCCTATTTTAGCTCAATTGGCTCAGCTGAAGCCCGTGGTCATGCAGGGAGTCGGTGAAAGGGCTGGGTGGGTAGCTCTAAGTAGCAGGTGACCGGGCCATTGAGAGAAATGCAGGTGCCAAAGAATAATCTTCAGGAAGAGACGAACTTTTTAGATGCATGGACCCTGGAAGCAAATTACTCCTGTTGCCACTGGATGCAATACCATCGACTTCAATCGCATTCTGTCTCCTTCCCCTGGGGCTAACTTGAGCCCCCTCGAGACCCATGTCCTGAGGAACAAAAGCAGAAATGAGACTCCCCCGGTGCTGGCTGGGCCCAAGATGTTTTACACGGCTCCTTAATTCCTTTCACAAAGCCCCAGAAGTGAGCGCTGTTCTGCCAAGCTTAACTTGAGATGCCTTTGCTTTAACAGATCTATAACACTCTTTGCAAGGACAGCTTTGTAGCTGGTTATTTAACATACCCCATGGTAGGTCTCCCATAACCCCATCCCTTGGGAGAAGGAAGTCGTTCTAGCTCAGGAAAAGAAACCTGTGACTTGGTCTCTGATGAGCGAGGCCGCAGAGAGGAGCATGGGATGGCTGGAGGACGCTGCGAGCAGGGTAGGCAGAGTGTGTTTATATACACCTCTAAGCTTTATATACACAGTGATTTCACTTTGCTGGAAATGGCAGCACTACCGGAGACCACAAGAAAGTTTGTAGGCAAATTGTTCACTGCCAGATGGCAAATCTGATGATTGCAAGCAGGGGAAAAAAAAACCCTACAATGTGTTCTTCATTTTTTAACTATATTTTCTCCTAAGTGACACCCTGCAACTCTAATCCCCCAACATGCTGCGCATTAAAGATGAAGAAATTACACCCAGAAGTCAATATATTTTACCTGCTGACAAGAAAACCCCAAAAAGGTGCTTAGTACGACACGTGATTTCGAAGAACAGCTTTGCAAATACTCTAGGTCCCAATTCTTTGGGAGCAGGCGACTCTTTAACATTATTTCTGGCAAGGGCTGTGCTAACTCTTTGGAGCCTAGTGATGGCTCTTATTCTGCTGCTTTGATGTGATGCCACTGATCTATAGAGATCGTGTGCCTCTGAAGCAAACTGTACATCCAGAGCGCCCAACTGACAGCCCTGGTACTATTATGTATGTCCATAACACGGGAATAGCCATGCATTTAAGTGATACGTGGGGATAAAACACGGATGCTAAATATTTTATTGTATTCTCATGCTCTGAGCGTGCCCATCGCCGCCGTGTTCTTCCTGATAGCACCCCTGCCAGCTGAATGAAGTCAATGCACTTTTCATGAACTCTCCAATCATTTAAGTGGAGCCGGAAAATATGGAGTGGAATCCAAGATGCGATGCTGCCGAGCTCGGGCCAGGGCACGGGCGTCACGGTGACTTTGGTACTGCCTGGTGCCACTGCGTTTGCTCGCGTCTCCTGTCACGTGCCCTTCCTTAGACGCGCTTTGGCAACTGCTATTACAGCTTCCCACCCACGTCATAGCCAGTTGCGTGCATCTCTGGGTCTGACTCCCCAGAGCGTTGTTTGTGCTGCTTGCTGAGAGGGAGCAAGAGGAGGAGGAGTGGACATCCCTGGGTGCAGACAGAAGTGACAGTTTTCACCCAACCTGACCGCAGAGAGCAGTTTATGGCTGTGACCAAACACAAGTATACAGCTGCAAACAGCGTCCAAAATGTCCGGGTGAAAATCTGACTCCTCGTTGCACGGGGTGGGGGGTCAGATGAAGATGTATCCAAACAGCATCTTCTGGAACTTGTGTCTGTGCTGCCCGGCATCACTCCTGCCGTAGTTGCTCTCACGTGTGCCCCTCGCCGCCGAGGCCGCTAAGGAATTCAGTCCCGGCAGAAGACTGACACGGGGAAGGTCTGTCCCAGCCCATCTCCTCCCCTGCCCAACTGAATCCTTTCTGGAAACAACAGCCCCTCCTGGCCCTGACTTCTGGGGTGCCGACGGGGCCAGGCAGCACCAGGGTGGCCGGAGGAAGCGAAGTCTGCTCTCACTACCCATGCACGTCCTCCACGCCGAGGCCACGCTCATACGCACCGGGAGCCGGGTCTGATGAGGGACCTGCCCTCCAGGTCACTGGGACTCGGGCAGGCTGCTGATGCAAGCCTTCGGGCACCCCCGTTCGACGCTGGCGCGAAGCAGCCCCTCTCGCCGTGGTGCCGCAACGTGGCAGCTGCCGGATCTGCCGACGCCTGGCAACGAGTGCCCAATTTGACGCCCCTCCTCGCCCCTCCGCTCTGGATCCAGGCTCCGCTTCCCCTGCATTTGCCTTGCAAACGACCGCTCCCCACGCGGGGCCTCGCTGCCGCTCCCCACCGGCAGCGTGTCCGCCCTGACAGAGATGCTCGAGAGGCCGTGTCACCTTGAGAAACACGCCGTGCAACGCGACGCTGCTTGCACCGGAGAGCTGGGCCCCGAACATTTGTCTTGCAGCACTGCTGAGATCGGTATCTGCCGAGCACGGTTCATGAGATTAAAGGGATATTTTGAGTAACAAGTTCCATTTAGCAGTTTGATGCTGTTTCTGTGCCAAAACATTTAAAGGGGAGAAAATGGAGCTATAAAAGGTTTCGGCAACGAAATATTAAGCCAGAGCCTTTCTAACTACGAGTTTCATGTAACCAAGACGCAGCCTAAGCTGCGCTGCTTGCTTCCCCCCCCTTGAATGAAGTTATATTGGTGATGCTAATTTAACACGAAAGCACCATCTCCTTGACAGTGGCAGCGAAGAGCAGCTGTGAAATCACAGCAGATGATTCTACCTTGATGCAGAAATAGACTTGTAATTCCACCGCGCTTGATGTGCAGGTGAGTTTCATATCGGCGGATGCTGATCAGATGTGATGGGTTACACAGAGAGGTGATGGAGGCAGCAGATTTGCCTCAGGTAGCAAAACATTCATTACTAAAAGGTACCTGATAAGACCCTGCTTTTTCCTTTTGGGGGAAAAAAAAATCCTCCTCTCAGGTTGCATAAGGGACAGAGCAGCACGTGAGAGATGGAAAATAGGCCCAGCCTGGCTTTCTTTGCGGGGTGTGCTCTCAAAGGCATCTGTTACTCGATCAGGTTCGGGTACCGAGCTAGCGAAATGATACAGGCTAAACTCCTGGCTGATCTCAAATAAGTTCTGCTCCATCCATCTAAATGGCACTTCATCCATTTATACCAACTATGGGTTTGGTCCCCTGGGCCAGGCTTTTAAGTGCTTTGCATTCACGGTTAGGAACACACTTTCAAAGAGCTCGCTGTGATGCTCCTGGCTGGCTTTTTAGGGCCCCGGCGGGCTCAGCTCTCGTGGAGATCCGCTCCGTTCATTTGGTCCCCAGAGCAGGCCCTGGCTATGCGTGCACGTGGACCAGGTAAGCCAGGAGGATGCTTCCAGTCCTGTTGTCTTTGTTCCTGTGCCCCAGTAAAGTTGTTCAGTATGGGTTAATTGAAGATAATGTAGCCGTACATCCGAATTTGGGAAATGAACTGCTTGACTGCTACCACTACGCAGCATCACCTCAACTCTTCCAGTGTCGAGAGGGATGGCAAGTGTTCTTCACCTCTGAAAATAAGACCACTAATGCCCATCCATGGATCTATTGCTAGGCGTGGGTCTGTATTCTTCACTTGGAAATACCAGACCATGGTTTGGGTTCCTTTACCTGCCTTTTCAGAGCATTTCCCTCCAGTGGGATCTGATATTCAAGCAGCTGATCCCGCCTGCCTTAATAAAGCATTTTTCAATGCTTAATAATAATAAAGCATTGGTCTTTTCTTCCCAAAGCTTACATCACGTTAGCCACATAAAGCCCATTTAGGCATCTAGGGAGCAACCAGAATTTTAAATGCACCAAGCAACCAGTCCTTGCAACAGAAGCCCGACGCTCACGGCACCTACATAAAAAAACCAAAAGAGCCCCCCTTTTACCTAGGCCCAAATACGGCTTTTTGCTTCAGGCAGCAAGGGTTGCAGTTGTGGTTGAAATGCACGGGGGGAAGAAATGCTGGGGCACCTATACAATTTCTTTCTTTTTTTCCTTCCCTCTAGCATCCCGTCCACAGGCCGCGTTCTTCAAATGACACTGGCTGAGCAGGAGGTGCTGGGGCGGGTGCCTGCTGGGCTCCGGCCGACAGCGGTGATAGGTATAATTGATGAGGGGCGCAGAGATTAGAAGGAGAATGAGGACTCCTCTTTGCACCATCCATCAGCTGAAATGTAAATGTCTGTTGCTCCCAATGACTCGGGGGCAGCTACAAACTTGGTTCTCACTTTGCTGTTCGTCAGCGGACTCAGGGTCACACAATTGCAGTGGATGAGCTATGGAGGGCAACAGCACATCTGAAAAAGCTGGAGCAGATGCCGTTCGTAAACTCCTGTTTTAGCATCCTGGTTGTTACGTGCTTTGGGGGCAGACCCAAGGCTCTCGTGCGTGTCCTCCCTAACCAAGGGGCAGTGCGGAAGAGGACAGCTGCCCCGCGTGGGTTTTTTCCATCTTTGATCTCTGCCATTGGCAGGGCAATTTAAAACCTCTGCACCGTCGCGTTTCAGCAAGTACACCACAAAGGCAAATGTAACATTATGCGGTGTTGTGACGTGGCCACGCGTCTCCGGGGAGGCGTGCAGCTGAGGTAGCGGCAAGATTTCCTGTCTATGGTGCGGCCTGCCAATTGATTGCAATGGGTGACCTCCGTGGTGTAACTTGGCCGCGCTCTTTCCCTTCCCTGCATCTCACCTGGGGCGTGCAGATGGCATCCATCAGTTTAAATGTTTTCCTCAACACAAAGCCCGTTGTGCCATATTCTCGCTGCACAGCGTCTGTGATTAGGATGCGCAGAACCTGATCCACGGCCCACACAAGTGGAGCAGAAATGGAGCTGTGTGGACTCCCCTGGCTGTCAGCTTGCCTTGCCTTCTCTCCATGAAGCTATGCATGGAGCATCTGAACTAGTCAGGAATTACTGTGCGCGGATGTGCTCTTCAGGCTGGCAAGAACTGCAGGATGCTTTAAGGGGAGAGCCACTGTGGACCTTTCCCAGGTTGTCTGAGCTGCCAAATGAGGTTTGTCTTTACTGCTCACATTGAGGACAAAGGGCAGAGCAGGAGAGAGGTACACAGAGTGCTTCAGCATTATTGTATCACCCTCTTATTTCTGTTTTTGACACTGCCAGAATCCACAATTTTTCTTCTAGGTTTCGAGTTCATCACAGGAAAAAATACAGGAATAAACAAACCCGGCTCTTGTGCTCACTTGACACAAGGTTATGTATTTTTAATGCTGTTTATGGAGGCAGCACAGAGAAATAAGTCTTGAAATCCAAAGGTAGCTATTCTGGCAGTGAAGGGCCAAGCCACTGCAAACTTTTCCTCATCCAGCTGGAGCTGTGCCCGGCCAAATGATGTAATGCCTTCAGCTGCCGTTGGTAACACGTTGGGTCAAACGCTCAAAGGAGCCAAGACTATCAGGGGAGAGAGGCTCTCACTTGGATGCCTACATTAGATAAGCCCAACACAGCAGGTGGTTGTTAACTACTACTTACCCCTTTGGAAAATACAGCCCTAATTTTTGCAAAAATCTTGTTGGTCTAATACAAGATATCACCTCTACCATGAACCCTGGTTGCTTTTTCCTTTAGACCAATACAGCTACAACCTGGATACCCAACAGCCCTAATTTAGGTAGCTAAAGAGGAGGGGAGCTACTTTGGAGTCTGGCCTCATATTCCTCCACATCTCTGGCTAAGAGCATCCTTTAGGGACATTGCATTTTTGTCCTGCACAATTCGCCGCGCTTGCCCTAAGCACTCTGCCTCTTACACCCCCCGCAGAAACTGGGACAAGACCACCAGGAAAGCATTGACACAGAGAGCTCCCTCTGCCCACTTAGCACCGGGGTGCAGAGTCAAGGCAGGTGGGAAGGTATAAAGGGAACAGGGAAAGTAGGAGTTGAGTTTGTGTGGGTCTGTGGTTTGACTCCCTGCCAGGGTGGAAGCAGTAGCATCCTGAGATCTGGAAATAACGGCCTACCAGGAGACAGATACACTTTCCACATTAATATGTCCTCGCCGCGACACAGAAGGGACACGGTGAAACTGTACACTGAAAAGTGATTTGGTTTCTTGGGTAAGTCACGGCAGCTGCAACTGCATGACCTACTTGCCACCATAGCAAAAGGACATCTAACCCGATATCTATGCTACCTCCGACAGCAGGTCACACGACAGCTCAGAGGAAGATGATGCATTTAATTATTTATTTCCCTGTGGTGATCAGTGCACACTTGAGTCATGAGATCTGATTACATTTACATTACCTTGTTGCTACCTCCAGATACACAGGGCATTAGCAATGAAAATATTAGTCTAGTTGTGTTTGACCCCAAGCCTCCTCCTGTTGCTTTGGTACCTCTCATCTGGGTTGCTGGCTCCGCCAGGATCACCCGGGATCTTTTGCATTCCCTGCTCTATTCGGGATTTATGCAACAGCTGGCCACGAGTATTTTTTCCTACAAAAGATTTTATAAACAATTTTCTTTTTTAAATTTGAGTTTTCTGGAAATAGTAAATATAAAAATAAAAAGAGAAGCCAAAATTGAAATGATTATTCAATTTTGTTGGTTTTTTTTTTAAAGGAAGCCCCCAAATATTTTAGGATATCAGTATTTATTTTGTAAAGCCATACAGGTTTGAAGGTCCACATGAATACCTTGCATGTAAATCCAGCATATTATAATCAGTAATCTTGCATCTAATCGGAGAGAGGAAAATGAGTATGGGTACTCATCAGCAAGCATCATAACGACAACATCTCCCCTAGCACTGAATCCTGTTGTTCAAAATCTTCCCTTCAAAAACTCTGTTGTCTCCACTAAACCAAGAGGCTCTGACTTGCATAAGAAAACTAAAAGTTAGTCAGGGTTGAAAAGGAAAGAGGGGACGGATTGATTTTTAAAAGGAAAAGCAGACACATTAATCAAATGTTGTGGATATTGCTTTGTGGTGTTAGTCGTGCGTTGGTCGAGGCCAATGGAGAATTGACCGTCTCCAATGGTGCATTAAAAACTGTTGCAACTCCTCTATAACTTTTTAGTAACAATTATAGCAATCATGTTGATCACTTCTGAGGCTCTTTACAAGCACTGGTCCAAACCCTTCCTAAAATAGAAGTATTGACTTGAATACTTTGAATAAAACTTCAGTTCTATTGAAGTGAATGGAGATGCAGTACATTTCACCAGCAGAGCACTAGGCCCATTAAAATGAGGCTTGCACACAGGTTGGGCTGGGGATGAATTGTCAGCCACGAGCTTGTTGTTTAATAGCTTTTTGTCATATTAATCCAGATTCTTAACATCTAATGATGCTGGGTAAAATGCAATAATCTGTCAGCTTTGCTTTTACAAACCTGAGCTGATGGAGGCTGTTTCAGAGTGACGTTCAGTTCCTTGACAGTCGCGTCCTTTTTTGACTTTCCATTTTTCATGTGAAGTGAGAAGGAACAGTACCCACACCCTGGTTTTATCAAGAGGTTTTATCAAGCTAGGATCTTCTACAGCGATCATTAAATATACATGGGGAAGTCTGGAGGAACAAAAGACATTTGCTTCTAACTTTTCACTTCCTTCCTTTCATCTCTCCCCTTTCAGCCTGGAGCAGCGTCCTGGCTCCAAAGAGCTCAACGGCAAAACCCTGCTAATTCCACTGCCGTGGCGCAGTGCGCCCGCGCGCACCGTCCGCGGTGCCGAATGCAGACGAAGCTGACGCAGCCCCAGGGACCCAGGGCTATTGCAATATCTTTGACTGGACTGTCTATACATAGCTTAGTTCAAGGTCCTGCGACCTGAGCGAAGCGCTCCGTGCGGAGTGAATACACAAAGAAGTAGGAGACATGGAAGAAGAAGACTGGTTATTTGGAGTATAGGTCCCGATGGATGTGGATGTTTGTGCTGTTCTAGAAGTAAAAGGGTCAGGAATAAAAAAGCTTTTCAGTGTATGAATTGACTGCCGCTGGGCAGCTTCGTGGTGGATCCTGTAGCATTTAATCCTCCTTGATACAATGGCAGCAAGGAAAAGGGGGGTTTTGTGTGGTTTTTCCCCTCCCCGTTACAAAACCAGTCCTTGCTGTGGGATTCACAGCAGTGCCCTCTTTTTAGATCCAAGCCCGAGCGTTTGAACTCACAGGGTGCAGCCGAGTTGCCAACTTCCCCAGTCACCTTAACGAAGTGTTAACTGCTTCACGCCACGTGGATGTTAACACCATCATACAAGTGTGTCAGAAATAGAAGCACCTGGTGGGAGTCACTGAAATTTAATTATGAAATGATTGATGGTGTTAACCTGCATCAGTAAGTTAGAGAAAAGTCATCTTTTAAGTACATTTGGAGTTTATAACCAGTAAAACTATCAGAGCAATATAGCAGCTAGGCGCAATGCCAAAGAGCTGCATTCTGCCTGACATGGCTCTATCCTTTGATTTAAAATAGTTTGGTTGTTTCCCATAGATTTGTTGGCCTTCCCAAGTACAAAGTGTCCGCGGGTCTAAATCACATCGGCATCAATGCACCTTTACATGGCTGCTGACAGGCCTCTTTCCACACCAGTCATAAAGAAAGGCTCTCCTGCGAATAGAAAATAAAGCCTACCATATTTTACCATGTGTGTATATGGATGTATGCATGCAAGTCAAGGCATTAGGATGTTAATACAAACTTTATATAGAGCTCTGAAAATTGAGGCAGTCACAAGCTCAGTATGGACCACAGAGGAACAGGAATTGGAGATGGGGAAAACTACGAAGTCTCTTGTCAAGTTTGTTCCCTTCTTCACACTCCTGTCCAAAGCAATATTTCATCAGTCATTGGAACCGCAATGTAAACTGCTCGTGTGAAATCGTAGGTCTACTGGAGTCCATGGCAGAAGACCCTATTTTTGGTCACACCAGACCGGTCTGGAATGAAACGGCAACGGAAAGAGTCCGTCCGTCGTTGTCAGCCCTTGCCCGCCCCGTCCATCCAATTTCAATACGTAATGAAGCAGCAGTGCAGCTAGAAGCACTGAGCATTTGCCTATACGTCCACACCATCTTCCGAATCTCACACTGTGCAGTTTGCATACACATTGGCTGCCTGTAACATGCAGAAACAGAGCAATCTATATTCGCATATTAACCACAGATGCCAATGAATATCAACAGCCTGCAAATCGACGTCATTTAACAGCTGGAAGAGAGAAGCCACGTTGAGTGCTCAGAATAAGCCCAGGACGTTTATCTGTTTGGATACAATTGCTATCCACAGATGCACGCAGCCTGATTTTGGACTCAGTGATGCATGCAAAGATATAGCTGGCCTAGTCTCTTGACAGCGCCGATTCAAATATTTAGCTTTGCTTTTCAAATCATTCTGGTCATTGTTCACTTCCTCATCTGTATTGTGCTTTGACTGAGACACAACAAATCCATAAAGGAAACAACTGCAGAAGAAAACACAGGAGCCAACATGAGATGCGCTCCCCGCCTCCCCATCCTACTTTCTGCCCTTGTCTAGCCACAATTCAGCCTCCATTAATTTAATGACTGAGCTTGTTGCATTCTTTATTGCATCTTCCTTATAGCAACCACTGTCAGCAGGGCAGTACTGGCATCCTGAGTTTGACAAGGAGATGCTGGGAGACTTGCCCGAGCTCATTCGAGAAGTCTGAGACAGAGTAGGGCATCAAATCCCAGACTTCTTCCCCAGGCCCTCGTGTCACCTTCCTCTGACCACTCGCAACAGCAACCACGGCATGAACTTTAATGGGGTCGAAGCACGTAAAGCTGTCCAGTCGTATCAGTTTGCACAGGCATCATTCTAATTATCTGGAGACAGTTTTCTGCCAGATCAAGTAGGCATATTAACAAGGCCCCTAGTCCTAAAGCAGTTAGTACTCAAGAAAATGGCTTTTTTAATACCTGGAGTATGAGGCTTAAAAACTGTTCCGACATACGATGACTTCCAATTATAACCATAAATCTTTATTAGAAGCATTCATTTTCTTTATTACAAAATGATCATCTCTGTGGTTTAGTGAGATTAGCAGCCAGCGTCTACATGGCAAGGCATTTCAGACCATAGAAGGACTGCCTGAGTCATACTAAAGGCAAACAGACTTCATTTTGAATACACTGTATTAATTTGCAATAAAAGGCACCTCTTTACTTTGCATAACATCTCACATGGACTCTCTGCCGTGCCAAATGAATTATACAAGGCAATTACAAACTTACAGCACGTAACGGGCATCGGCTGACACGGAAGAGTCCTTACCCCTCGTAGACTGGTTCAGTCCAGTATCAGATTAAGAATTAGGATACTGAAATTCCCATCATAATTATCCAGGCATTCGCACTAGGGGTTCCCAAACCCACTTGACGGAGGTGCCTCAAGAAGCCGGGCAGGCAAAGGTCTGTGTAGAAGTGGCATCTTGTATTAGACCAACTAAGTCGCTGGCAAAAAATTTTCTTTCCAAGCTTCCAGGCACAAATGCCCTTCCCTGGGCATAGGCAATTCTGCGGTGCCCCAGAAGCTTGCAAAGAACATTTCCCCCCCCGCAATGATTTAGCTGGTCTAATAAAAGCTGTCACATCTGCCCCAAAAAAACCCTTGCCTTCTGATGTCCTTCGATCAACACGGCTACAACCAAGAAGCCGGGTAAATTCACCCCCGCTTGCACGCCTGGACCACTCCGGGCAGCAGGATCGGCTTGACCGAGGTAGCTGAAGTATCTCTACACTGCACTACCGCTGGTTGTGTAGCCATACCTCATGCTAGCGTGGACCGGTTAAGGATATTTGTGCTTGATATTAATGAATGGGAGGATTTTGCTTGGGGTGCCTTGAGATTGCCGTTTTATTCCACAGGGTACATGCCCTGAGGAAGGCTTAAACTGGCTTCCCGATGAAGCCCCATTACATCCCGCCCTGGAAGGGAAACCTGATAGCGACCTCCCCGCTCCTTCCACTCCGACAACCGGCTTTTCTTCCACGCAGCTGGTTCCTTGGATAAATCCTACCTTCTGGTTTTTTTTCAAACCGAATCCCATTTTTATCTCCAAGGAAAGACATTAGAAATGCACTTAGCAAGCATCAAAGCCTATTTTTAGCTTCTAGCAGGGCATAATGTACCAAATGTAATCATCTCATGCCTGAAGTTTTTTTTTTCCTCTTTTCCCAGAGACATGAAATTGCTGCAGATGAATGTTCACAGGGGCGAGAGAAACCCAGTGGCTCAGGCTTTGCCCAGCGCTTCAAAAACTCTCCCCCGTGTGTCTCCGTAACTCAGCGTGTTCCTCTTCACCTTTAGCAGCATGCTTATTTACTGGCAAAACTGGCCACTGTGATTGTGCTGAACACAGAAAATTGTGCACACGTGCATTAGATACTTCTGTGACTGTGGGATTTATTACTGCAGGAAATTGGGACGCCAAAAAACCACCCCAAACAGAAGTTAGAAAGAGGATGAATAGGCTCCTGAATGATTTCCGCACAGGCAGCTGAACAAAGGGACTGATTAGGCCATTTACAGAGTAGTGCCAAAGGTGGCATGGGGCGGGGTAGGGATCCGAGTTACCGTAAGAGCTGTCTCAGCTCAACCAGACAAGGTGTTGTCCCCATCAGAGAGTGCAAGGATCACTGGCCTTGTGATACGAGCCTCTGATGAGATGCGCACATCTCGCTAGCTGCCAGCACTGTCGTACATCTGAAATCCAGGGCTCGCTGCAGCTGCAGAAACAAAAGATGTCTGCATGGAGATTTGGGGTTGATCGAGGTCCTCCTCAATTAGCTTGAGCAGGGGTCACTTCCTACTGTGTTTCCACAGCGCTCCAGCGCCGTGCAGCACTCGGTAGCCGAGGCCACTGGTGCCACTGTGAATAACCAATAATACCTAAACTCAGCAATTCTGGTCTTGGGTGGGAGGTTAAGTTAAAAATGGATAATGGGTACACAGCCCTCAGTTTTCAGGATGATGGTCAGAAGGTATGTTTTGCCCCCTTCTCTAACTGGCCCAAGTCCTCTCTCACAGGGGGAGGAAATGCACATGTGAAATCTTTGGGCGCTTGTACATGCGATGACCATCGCAACGTACATGCAACGAAAAAGTGTCATTTGTGTGGCTTAACGGCACCACAAGTTACACGTACACCAGTGTTGGGAGGTTTAGATGGGTCTGCATCATTGCAGACTAAGTGACATCCCTGTGTAGATTTGTTTGCAACATTGCAAACTACAGCGACATTGCCTTCAGATTGCCCCCCAGCTGCAGGAGAGGTGGGCGGCAGGCTCCACAGAAAAAGGGGATAGGACCCCTCACCATCACACGATGGAAGAACCCACCACTTCAATTTTAAGTTACAGAACTCACTGGTTCAATTTAGGGGTCATAGAATAAACCCCCGAGGACTAAAGCCCTGTCATGTGTACAAGCGCCCTTTGCGTCACGCTGCACCTTGAATGCTTTGGTCAGGCTGGGGGGGACTCGGGCCGAGTCCGACTCCTCTAAGGAAAGGACTCGTAGGTCTGAGGGATGGCTCAGTCCCATCATCTGGACCCGGACACATCCAATAGCCCCATCACCACAGCCTCTGTTGGCCAGATACAGATGTGAACGCCAAGGGGCATTACAGGGCATGGCGGAAAGGCCATAAACAACCAGGTAAACCTTGTCCCCGTTTCCATCTGTCACGTCATCTTGCGACGTGTCAGGAGCATCGTACAGCCTTTCCAGCAGCGCAGGCCACACCGTCAGGGAAGCTCACCCGAGGGGCTGGGATGGAGAACGGCAGCCCTCAATGCCAGGCAGGTCAAAGCAGCAGAGAGGCGGTGCGCTCTCCGATTCCTGCCTGGATGTCCCGTGGCCCCGGGAAGCGCAGCTGCAACTATGGCAGGGACGCACCGTTATCCACGACTTACAGAGCAGAACACAGGAACGCGGTGCTCCAGATCTCTTCCCTCTGTCAAATAGCTCTAAATGTGCAATAACCTCACCGATCCCCATACAGCTCCGTTGACATTAAGGTTACAGCAGATTTCCAAGCATCTCAGTAAGGGGAGAGCGGAGCTTGTTTTAGGTGTCCCTAACACCTTGTTTCATCTCCAGTTCACCCTTCTGCGTAGAATAGTTACTTTGCAATGCTATGGTGAACTTGCAAGCTATTAAGATCTGAATTCTCTTTTACTTTGGGCCTCCATTGTAGACAGAAGAATAGAGACACGATTATATGTAGATAGCAGTGTTCTCAGGGACCTGTTAGAGCTGGCGTGTTACACAAACACGCCGAGCTTGATGTTTCCTGACGTCTGCCTCGGGTGCGGTTACAGATAGCGGAGCTAGAATCAGGTCCGCAACCTCTTAAGTAACAAACAACAATGGCAGCAAAGAAGTGCAATTGCAGTATGGCTCATTTAAGCCTTATTGAAATTTCTATTGTGCAAACATTTAAATATCGTACTTACTGCAGCATGTCTCATTTTACTTTATTCCCTGGTGGATGTTTCCTGAGAATTTGGTACAGATGCTGAACAATAAACCCTGTTGCAAATTGCTTTCCAACTGCTAGGTAATTACAGCAGATTTTATACTAAATGTAAAGAATGAACTGTTATTTTTTAATAAAGGAAACATCTTTTCTTATCTGATTCTTTAACAGGCCTCATTTGTCTTGCTTTCCAGCTGAAAGATAGTGTTGCCTTCCGATTCGCATCTAGCCTGCCTTGCTGCAACGCCCGCTTTTCTAAGCCCTTCCTCACATTTCAGCCATCCGCCCAAAGTTCAGACCTTCAGAGTGCACAGTCAGTAACATTAAATATTTAATGCGACTACAGTCGGGCCACAGAGCAGGTTTCTGTCTGTGCTCGTTACCAAAGCGGACATCGCTTATTTTTAGCAAGCATCAAGGATTAGCACCATGCTGCTCAGTGTTTACCAACATGACCAGTGACTTGGTAAGCAATAGGTCAGGGAGAGCAAATATGAAGCATCTTGTCCTTTCTTATCGAGAGCTTTTGCTTGCTGCCTCAGCACGAGAGCATGTGGAGATGATGCCTGGCTCTGCACAGAACTGGCCCCTTAAG
>JAGPOW010003356.1:6623530-6676034 GCA_030014935.1 Caiman crocodilus | reverse complement strand
GATTTCAAACCAAACTTCCAGGGTCAGACCTGATTTCAAACCAAATTTCCAGGGTCAGACCTGATTTCAAACCAAACTTCCAGGGTCAGACCTGATTTCCGCACTCAGGCCCGCTCCCCGTTGCTGGGCGCGTGCAGCATCCTGCCCGGCGTGCTCCGCTTCCCCTCGGAGAAGGCGGGCAAGGCCGAGCGGGTGCCGGTTAAATGGGTCAGACAGATGCGGCGCTCAGATATGCAGACAGGGTGTCAGCCTCAGCAAACGTCTGCCCTCCCCAGCGAGACTGAGAAGCTTTAATTTTAGTTTCTGAGGGTGCTGTCTCAGCCCTCTGAAAGATGAAAGAGGCAGGCTCATTTTTCATCTGGAGGGGAGAGGACACCAGGCATATTACCTGGAACAGCGTGACATATTGCATCAAAGATCATGTTTGAAGCTCGGTGATTTCCGACGCCTCGCGTGCGCTCAGGGCCGGGCTGCTGGAGCGCGATGCGGCGACCCTTCGCCCTGGAGGGTGCGGAGACGCGCTCTGAGCGACTGTCTCCCACCCCACTTGCCCAAACTTGCACTAGTCCAAGCGTAAGGTTTGCACACTAAAACAGCTAGCGGGCAAGGGGCTAGTCTTAAAGCCCCTCTCCGATCAGTTCCCTGCTGCACTGCCAGAAGTTACCCATCCCTCTCTGGCCCGTAGCCGAACCCGACGTTTGAGTCCCAGCCCCGCCTGGGTAAGAGCGCTGTCACTCGGTCGTCTGCATGTCCTCCCTCTGCCGGGAGCACGCTACCTGAGCCAGCCCCTTGCAGAGGCCCAGGAAGCACGACATGACCCTGGGCTTATCAGGAGCTGACATCAACAACGCTTCGCTGTTCTCTGGACTTCAGGTACCCGATCAAGTCCTCATTACTTGCATGACAGCAGGTCTCAGAGACCCCAGCTTTCATTGGGACCCCCATTGTCTTTAGGGCTTCCTGGATGCATTGTAAGAGCGCTGGCAGCTGGACCCGGCTGGTGTTTGGTCTGCAGTCTTTGCTGGATTCTCCTGCCACCGCCGCACGGTTATTGGTACCCGAACTGCCTGCACGAGCTGCAAATCCCGCCCTTGGACTGCACCCGAGAGGTGTCCTGGGGACTCGGCTCAACTCACAAAGACTTCTCGGCGGTAGTCGTTATGACTTGCATTACACTAGCATCGACGTGCTCTAATCTGAGCTCAGGGCTGGCTGCGAGAAAGGCAGAGCACGGAGACGGCGTGCCCATGCGGGCTTGCGTTTGGAGAACGAGGCAGGAGACAACACGTGCGTGCAGCAGGACGGATGGGGGAACAGAGGGATGATGAGACTATGGGTCAGCATGAAAAGGTCTACTGTCCTCTTGTTTGCATTGGAAATGCCACATGTGATAGGGTTCAGCGTTCCCAAAAATGCTCCAAGCATTTAACTAACAGGAGCTGAGGCTGTCTGTGGCTTCAGTACGGAGTTTATCATATCTCTTGCCCAGGATGCAGTGCAAATTCCTTTAGAAGTGTACGTAAAATATTCATGAAATACGAATGAAGATTTAGGCCCCCAAACCTCAGGCTGGGTAATGATGCATTTGCAGGCATTACCAAGCGCTCCGTTGCATGGTAATGTGTCTTTTGATACATCCTGTGTAGGACATGCTGTGCTGCGAACCAGGTAATCTTTCAGATTAGGGAGTAAAGGGGAGAGGAGGGAGATTAAAAACCATCGTCCTCAGTGCACAAGCTAATAACAAGTCAAGAGGTTGTGTCAGCCGCGAGCTGCTAAACACACCAGTTGGCAAGAATTTCTCTTGCCGTAAACTTGCTAAAGGTCAGATTGCCTGAAGGGCGAAATACCCACAGCGGGGGCCGGACCCCCGAGGCGCTCGGTGCAAGTTGGGTGCCGAGCTCTTTGGGAAACCCCCGTGGGACTGCCGGGGCCGAGACCGTTTGCACAGCAGGCCGCCCTCCTCCGGCGTCTACGCGGCAGCTGAGGTCTCCCGAGAAACTCCAGCCCGGATTGTCAGGGCTGAGCAACCTGAGGTGTAGCCGTGGGCTCTCTCGGCTCTCAAAGGAGGAGCCGGCCCCGGAGACCAAAGCAGTGTGCAGAGCGTTCGACATCATCCCCAACTCTTTCCCGGGCAGCTGCTTTGTCTGCTTTGCTCCCCGCGCGCCTGTAATCCTCTCCCCGGTAATGCTTTCCGCACCAGGTGCATCTCACCCTCTTCTGCCATGCCCCCCACAAGAGCCCAGCACCCCGGGGAGCTTTCCGCCCCCCAAGCACTTGCGGATCCAGTGCCCGGCCGGGCCTCCGCGCCAGGCGAGCAGACGGGAGGACAGACGGCTGGCACAGCGCTGCGCGACGCTTGCGTCACCGAACCTCCCTCGTGCCCCGGCGAGGATTCCTCCGGCGCAGTGGTGAAGGGTGGCCGTGCAGGTTTTAACGGCCACTGTTGTAGTCCCGCTGTGTTGGTATTACAGTGGAATATATAATGCACACATATACGTATACACATACGTAGACACACACACACAATTTCTATTTATCTGACAAATTTCACCGGCAGTGGCTCACTTAAAACTGCATATGCTGAGTTAAACTGTCAGTGACCCAGCTGTGAGGAGGTTTGCATTGCATGAACTAAAGGCTACACGTTCCCCTGGCCGACCCGGGCGTGCAATGCAAGCGTATAATGCGCACATACAGACGCACCCACCACTGATGCCATTAACCTTCCTCTGCTCGCTCCGCCTGTGCCAGTGCCGTGGCCGGCACGCCAGCAAAACGCTAAACTGCACTGTGCATCTGTGGGCAAGAGGTGCAAAGCAGCTCCCTCCCCTGGGGGGGAACAGGCCGTCGGTCCGGCGTAGCGCCTTGGTGGGCGTCACCGCCTCGACCCCGAGTGCAAATGCACCGTTGCTGGTGACTGCGGAAAACTTCCATTCTCTACAGCCACGGGCACCTCCTCTGCCTATTGCCCCGGGCTCCTTGGGCTCCTTCCATGGCGCCCGTCTCTCATTTCAGTTAGCAAACACCAGGTTCACACAAAGTGGCGTTCGTTTTGGATTTTTAACCTGATCCCTGCTGGTTTGCATACTGACCAAGCTCCACCTGACTATTAGGAAGGCACATAATATAACAACTAAATATAGAAGTGACAAAGGCCCTCCCCTGGAGTGGCAGCAACCTGGGGATAAAATCAATGTCATTTCTCATACAGGTTCTTGACAGGCATCTGCTAGCAGAGTCTTCTCCGCTCCTGTCACTGATTCTCAGATACATCTTGACATCCCTCCATAAAGTACGTCGCCATCACTACTTTGTGCGGCGATTGCTACCTTGTGTAGAGCGCTTAAAGGAAGAATCCTTTCTTTGCCTACCAGGCTTTGAATCTCTGCTCTCCCACGTACAGCTCCCAGCAGAGAGATGTGGAGTGGCCTAATTTGGGTTGGTATTGTTCCTGAAATAGTGCTGTTTGCTTGTATACTTCATGGCAAAAGTATTTGTTTCAGTTTGACGAGGCATAGTATCTCTTTGGCATTTCAGAGGAGGTGGGCAGGATGAATTATTCATTTTAAAAGTATTTGACATCATGATGGAGCTTCTGCAAAGTACGTTTAAACATTAAAAAAAATGGGATGAATCAGTTTAAATTCATCTGAGCTTATCATACATCAGATAAAATGACTGATGCAAGAGATAAAAAAAAAAATCCTGCTCAAACAGTTTTGAAATCAGGGACTTGGGGAAACGACACAAAATGTAAAAGGTTTGTTTTCAGATCTGCTTGGGGGAAAGCAATGGAAAAAATACAGGGCTAAATCCTCACTTGGTGTAAAGCAACGTAGCTCTATTAACACGGGTAGAGCCATGCTGAGAGACAGCAGCTGTGCAACAGGACCGCAGCCTCCTTCCTCCGAAGAGCAGCTGCAGGCAGCCTGCTTGGGTCAGAGCATCTGCTCTGGGCATGGGTTCAAATCCAGCTGAGCAGGAATGCAAGCAAAGGCCCTGCTTCAGCAGGAGCTGACGTGTCCCAAAACTGAATTAACCTTTTAGGATTCGGTGGGGGGTAAGTTGCAGGTGGGGACCTACGGACTGAACCAGTCCTCCAAATGCAGACTTCCTTCGCTTTTGGCCCGACTGAAGAGAGGGGACAAGCAGGGGTGGTGCGTGCCTGCGGCCGCGGCAGCTCTCGGGAGAACCCAGGGGCTTGACTTTGCTGGCCGTGCAGCCCCGGACTGAGAGCCCAAGTGCCTGCCCGGTGGTCCGGCGGCGGGGGCTCTACCGTGGGGCGCCGTGGCTCCAGGACACGGGGGGGAGGAGGGTATCCAATCCACCCTGACTGTGGGACGGGCTCCGTTAGCAGGCCCCCGTTAACAGGTAAGCAATTACTGATGTAGCATCCATCCCTCCATACTGGGTTTTTAGCCTCCCACTTCAGTGCTGCATGTCTACTCCTCCTGAAGAGAGCTAGGTCTTTAAAAGGCCGGTTTCTGAAAAGAAATCTGGTCCTGAGCAGCCCGTGCAGCACAGTTTCCCTTTACCTTTCAACTCCAACTATCTGTCTGCTGCTGAACTGCTTTCCGCTGCCTTGCCAGAATTTAGGACGCCGCGAGGCTATTATGCTGCGAATCCCAGCTGGGCCACACAACAGTCGGTCCCTTGTTGAGCCCTTCTGCATTGAGCAGGCTAGTTATGTCTCTGTGCAGCCAGCCCCTTCCCTCTCCACAAAGCAAAGCTGGAATTCAATAGCTGGACCCAGCCTCCAAATCCTCCCCTATAGTTTCATTCATTTTGATCTTCCATTAGGATAAAATATCAGGGCTCCTTGTCAAATTGCCCCCATGGTCTAGGCTGCAGTGGCTGCGCCGGATGAGCTCCTGTAGGGCCAGTCCTTTTCAGAGGGAAGGGGCCAGGCTGTTCTTTAGGGATTGATTTTTCTATGTATATTCTGATAGCTAGTTTCATATTAATACTCTGCCTCTTCCCTTACTGTCTCGACACCCAGGTCCTTCCCAGGGTGAAACTGAACTCAGAATCGGTATCACGGCAATAGGCTTTATTGAAGAAATCGCAGCGCTGCTAGTCTGCGTGATGAAACGAACATCTCCCGCATGCTGCAAAGGAAATGGAGTGAGCTACCAAAATCCCCTAAAAAGACCCCTTAAAAACACTGAGGATCATTAAAATGCGGTGGACCGCTGAAACACGGGCCGTGTCGGGCTGGACCAGCGCAGCGGTGCATCTAGTCCGGGCTCGCGGGAACTGCTTTAGGACCGGGGCCCGGCAGGAGGCAGCTATGAGATAACTTGCCGTTGGGATCATGGTCAGCACCTAGAAATCGCTTTATAGCCTTTATAGCCAACTTACCTATTGCCTGGGGTTGACCATCGTGACTATAAATGCCTATGATCCACGATAGTCTGCTCTGAATCGCGCTGACCTCCTGCTAGCGACTTCCACGGGCTAACGGCACGTTAAGAGAAAACTATTTCCTTCGCTCGGTTGCTAGTTTGCCGCTCTTCCCCGTCCCCGGATGTCCCCGTGAGCTTATTCTACGCCACCATTCATGATTATGGCTCTTTTTTTAAGGATAAAGAGATGTTACATTGTGATCAGACTGAAACTTTGGTAATTCCATCCTGTCAAGCTAAATTTGCTTGCAATTTCAATTGGATACAGTGATCTTCATTAGGGGAGGTCTTAAACTGTTGCACAGCAACACTGCGCGCCAACTGCTACAATTAATCCCACGGGTCAACAAAACTGCTACAGCCCTCCTGTATGTTTGCAGTTTGTACAGCATTAATGGCTCTTTCTCTAGCAATATTGCTGAATATTTAATAACAACAATAATAATAATGGACTCCGCATTTGCTACAATTAAACACCGGGCCAAACAGACAGTCAATGTAGGAAGCGGCCCCTGAAGTAAGGCAATGTTTGAAGTGCTTTGCACTCCTGGATACGAATAGAAAAGTAGCATAATAGGATGCCTATGAAATTATGCATTGCCTTCACATTCTACAGCTGCTAAAAACATTCATCATAATTAATGTAACCGCACTGATTATCAAAGGATGTTTGTGTAATGATTGATTTGTACTTGTTGTAAAGCCAGACAGGACACGGGAGTACAAATCGCACCGATTTACTGCAAGGTAACAGGGGATACTTCCAAATGGGTTTGCTCCTTAGGGGGAGCGCAGGACCCTGCCTGCCTCCCTTGTTTCCAGGCCCCGAGGAACCACGTGCATTTTGCGAACTAGAATTAGGAGAATCCCTGACAATAACAGAGCCGAACAAAGGGCGGACACGCAGTCAGTGATCTTTCTCTTAGCATCCTGCACGGAAATACGATTTTTCTTGCCTCTCTTGTTCTTGTCAGAATAGGGGAAAAAAAATAAAAAAAGACCCCCAAATTACATCTGGGCTCCAAGGAGACCTCCAGATAAGGCCTGGCAGCGCCGAATTCCCCGGGCAGCGCCCCACAGCCGCCTTCCATTATTAACTTTTCTATTTTTAGTTGAATTTCCAGGTTTTCCCAAGCCGGCTCCTTTCAGCCATTCAACATTTCTACCATGTAACAGCAAACGATGGCTTTACGTTGCGTTGCCATGGAAACACCTGCTTCCACCCTAGGAGACCGGGGAGGGGAAGGGGAAGGGGATGGGATCGGCGCCGGGAAATGTGGGCAAACAAGGCCCCCCAGGCCTCGTCTCCTTGGCTCAGCGCCCCGTGCAAATGAATGCCGTTCATCTGGGGCCCTGGCCCTGGCTCGGAGGTGATGTCCGCCCGGGGAAGCTGGGCGGCAAAGGGACATTTCTCTTCTCCAGGACGTGCCCCTAAGCCCCTTCCACTGCGAGCGCCCCGGTCCCCAGGCAGGCGCAGCCTCCTTGCTCATGTGCCCCCGGAGCAAGGCAACCGGCCCACCCGGGCTGCAGCGCATAGATGATTACTTCCTATTACGTTGTCTTGGCAACACCTGCTTCTATCTAGGGAGAGGAAATCGGGCAGCCAATCGGCTTGCAGAGATTGCCTATAACGATACTTTGTTCTCAGACAATTGCTAAATATTTGGGAGGAAATTAACATAAGTTATTGTCGTGATGGTGCGCGGGGAGGGAGGGCGTTTTTCTCTCTTTCCGTGCGCTTTACATTATTACTTAAAAGCTGCTGTTCATTTAGTCTCTCCGCCGGGCTGTTTCCAAGCCTACTGAAGGCACCTTTCCGTGCTCTGCGGGGGTCTCCGGCTTACACCCAGGATCAACGCGCGCCAAGCAGGATAAGCCCACGTGGAGCTGCGATGGTTGTCCGGCGAGCCTGTGCCTCCTTTCGGCTGCCCACAATAGATGAGGTTTCCTCGCGTGCCCTGCATCAGATGGTTGAAACTAAACTCCTGGGTGCCTCTTGCCCTTCCTGCGCTCACGTAACCTTTGGCGAGCGTAAGGCAGGACTGGCGGGAGGTAGCCCAGCTTGTCTGAGGATTGCTGGAAGTTGACTACTGTTGTACCAATACACTTGTAGCCACAGCAAGATATTTAACACGGGTCAGTAAAGAGAAGACGTGCGTTGACCACGTGTGAAGAGTAGGTCCGAGGTGAACGGGTGGAAGGACAGAGACACGCAGGATTGCTTCAGTCTTGCACCGAAATGCTGGAAAAAGCAATCTGCAGTGGATTTTCCAGTGCCTGGTGTCATGTGCCATCATTAACATTTTGCCATCCCATTTCAGTTCTCTCTTGCACGTGTAGTTTGCACATCTGCAGAGGGCTGCACAAGCTGCAGGGCAGTGGACAACCCCGTGAAGCCTTTTTTGTTGTGAAGCAGAGGGATGCTAAGGCCCAGGATTGCTTTAGGATCTGGAGAGATTTGGGGAGCATTTGGGGCCAGAGCCCCATAGCATCTGAATGTTATCCTTCTGCCTCATCTCCACCTGTGGGTAGAGCTCCCTACCCCATAGCTGCATAACACATACCAAATTCACCCAAGGAACCTTGCCTGCCTACCCCATAGCTGGACACTTTTGCTGGCATTTTAGGATGCCCGTCTGACCTGGGTGCTGTGAATCACCGCTAGACCATGAAACTGCAGGCTAGAGTCTCTTCTCTGACGGACGGAGCCATACTTGTGGCAGCCAAGCGCATTCGAGTTCATGCAAGGCCACAGACATCTTTGGTTTCCTGGTGCCTGTCCAGCTCCGCGACACAACACGAGTGAGAAATGCGGGAGGACGGTAGCACGCTGCCCCGCTCTTCAGCAAGCAATATCCCACCTGGGACCAGAAGGGCAGAACCTGAAGACAAGTCCCAAATAGCATCCATTAATTACCAGGGAAAAAGTTCCCAGATGCACGCGCTGAGGATGCAGTTCACGGCGTTTTCTTGTATTCTCAGGTCGCCTGTTTCCCTGCTTTGACCCCCCGTGTTGCTGCCGTGTCCCCCTTCACGGGGCCTGCGTCTCTGCCGGGGGCCTAGAATTGCATGTTCAACTATAGGGCTCTGCTTGTCTTTTATGCCTCCTGCAAAGCTTATTAAGTGTGTGGTATTAATGGGAGAAGCGTGCAATTAAGTATGTGGCTCTCGAAATGCATTTAGCCTCTTGTTAAGTATGCAAAGTGTAATGGATTTTGTGATTTCAGAATGTATCGCTGTGTTTACGATCCCTGCCGGATAAAAGGGAGCAGGGGCTGCCTTTAACGCTGATTTGGAGTTACATTTTTCTTGGCTTTCACAGAGCATTACAGCTTCTTTTAGTATTTTGATTTATAGAATAAATTAGAAAATTAGGTTTATTTTATTCACCAGACAATAGTGTGCTTTCATTTCTGTTTACATCTACTCTGTTTAGCACTGAAAACAGGGGACTGCGTAATCTCATTAGACCAGGCTTTCTTCTTGCAAGATTGCTAGTATGGGATGGGTTGGAAGTGCCAAGAAAACCGCCTTTCCGCCTCACATTTTGCTATTTCTGCTCGTAGAACCCACTTAAACCGAGCAGTTTAGATGCATAACAATGATACATCCAAATCATCCGTGCCAAAACCGGGACGAGCGGTCTTGCGTTACTGCAGGGGACTGGGCAGAGGGGAGAGGGATGGCCTTTCCCCAGCTCTGCCAGGCTCCGGGACAGCTCACTTCATCTCTCTATCAATCAGTTTGCTCAGCTGTAAAATTGGGGGACAACGAGATGAGCAGGAGGCCGTTTGTGCAAGGCGTTAAGGCCGGGAGGACTTGGCCGAGTGCCTGCGTGCTAAGAAATGATATTGCCTCCTGAAATGCGTAATAAATGCATGCGTATCAGGAACAATAAGTAGTGATAGTAAAGAAAACCCTAGTCTTCTTCCCTCGTGGAGGTCCGTGTTTTTAGTGAGGCATCAAAAAACCCCACGTGTAAGCAGGAGACCTCCCTACTCGAGCCCAGCGTAGCGAGCTCTCGTGGTGGGTACGAGCCAAGCCTGGCTCCTGGTGGGAAGCCCCAAAGCAACCTCCAAGCTCTTCCCCTCCAGTTTCAAGCAAGCTGGTTTATGGGGCCAGCATCCTCTCTAACGGGACTGAACTTTTTCGACTCCAGCGGTGGAATTTCTCTAGTTTTTCCCTCGCCATGCAAATTCAGTTTTCCTTCGTGGTCGTGCCTGCAATCCTGCAAGCCCCTTCCTCTCCCAGATGGACAGGGTGGTTCCCCGAGCGAGCAGAGGCTGTTCAGAGGAGCCTGCGGGATCTGGCCGAGAGGTTTAACTTCTTTAAGCACCTTCATTATTCGTATCTAAATTTAAACTCAGATGTGATTACACTTGACATGATGCCAAGTCCTCTGTTATTTGACCTACTTTGATGACTTGAAGCTTTGTGAAAGAAACGTACCTGCCAAATCGACCTTATTGTCGTTTCAGATCTCAGACAGCACGGCGATGAACACGATATTGGTCCTTAGCGGGGTGGGGGCCTGGGAGGCGAACGGTAAAGGGTGGGCGGAAGGGCAGATAGGCTGATGGATGGGCAGAGAGAGGCGGGGAGTCACTAGTTGAAGAAAGGACCCAGTTCACCAGCGTCTTTATAATGATTTAGCGTCGCGATGGCGTAAGACTGGCATAGCATCGTGTCCGCCGCGGTCCAGCGGCATCGCCACCGCCCAAACCTCTCCGGAGCGGGGCTGCCGTCACACCCACGGTGGCATTTCTTAAGGAAAAGTATTTGCAAGGCATTCTCCTTAGAAATGTGCCTCCAAAACCCCTCCCCGTGAGCCCCAGATAATAGCTGTGTCCTCCGTGTCCTCCAGCAGCAAGCAGGGAGGCAAGCTGGACCAAATTCGAAGGTCAGCTCAGGCAATTAATTTCAAGGTTACAAATTGTTGTTATACTGCAGAAGTGAAATCCAATTATCCTCGGCTACAATGCCTCTCTCTGTGGTGAGGAAATCAGACCGACAGCTTTGGATCTCTGGTCATTTGCATTTCTTAAGTCCCGGCAAGTGATGCTGTGTGGACGTACGTTAGCCTCGGGCATGGTCTTCATGTGCAGGTCCTTGATGCCGTCGCCGCTTTCCTGCCCCCAGGTCTGGGGGGAAATAGCGGGACCCCCACGCACGCGGCTGAGCACAGTCTTCACCTTAGAGACAATGGGGTCTGGTTTTTAGGATCTGAAGGGTATATCCAGGCTGCCTTGCAGTGGAGCAATGCTAGCTCCAACCAAAGAATCGTGGAAAATGAGGGCTGGAAGGGACATCCGGACGTCGCCTCGGGTCCAGCAGGATTATCCCCAACTCCATCATCCCAGCCAGGGCTTTGTCAAGCTGGGCCTTAAAAACCTCCAAGGATGGCGAGTCCACCGCCTCCCTGGGTAACCCAGTCCAGGGCACCATGGAGCACAGCATGGGCTAATGGACCTGGCTAAAAAGCAGAGTTGTGTTGAGTTTTGCCCACCATGGCTCGTCTGCTTTGGATGGCCAAGCTGCCTCGTTTAACGCAACCTCGTTGCTGTGCGGTCGGTAGCACCATCCTGCCCCGTGCCCCTTTGGCAGGGTAAAGAGGCCACACACGCAGATTTAAGTTATGGCTGCGCTCACTTCCATGCCTTCCCTTCCTCTATCTGGACTAGTACAACACAGCTTCAGTGTACGTGATGATCAGGCCCTAATTTTTTAACGCTATTTCTCTTTCCTAGCATGATTGCAGGCTCTGGGTGGCGATGGCCTTGCAGTGAGGTTTCCTTTCTCTGGGTCACTTCTATCTGGAAGCAGGGAAGTCAGCTGCATTGCAGCCCCTACAGAGACCGTAATGCGAGCTACCATTGACATCCTGAACACAAGACTCAATGGCACATGGCTGATGTCTAGGCCTTGCGTCGGGCTTTGCACAGCGTTGGGTCCCGTGCTCTAAGTGTGGATGTACAAATGCCCCAGAGGATGGGGTTGAAAGGTAGAAACTGAAGTGACGGTCCGTGCTGTCACACTACCTACACGCCTGCCTCATGTGCTAAGAAGCAGCTTTGTCTGACTCGCACTACCCCCCCGCTGTCTGGCGTGCACCGATCGGATTTCCACTGCCCCCCGTGTGACCGAATTAACCTCCCTTGTGGCGAACACTTCCTTGCACCGTTAGACAAGCGTTTCCAGTGGGTAATAATTCTGCGTACCCAACAGAGACCTTTTCTATTTCGGGAAGGCCCAAGTACCCACCCGCTGAAAGCCAGCCTTATTTTGATTGTGACAGATTGGATGCCACAAATTGTATCCACAATCACCGCTCGTAACGACCTTAATTAGGAGCTTGTTATGAAAATTGTAGGAAGCACTTCTACATATTGTGATGAAAACTGAATGACAGACACTCACTGGGCATGTCTACATGTGCAATTAATGCTATTTGTCTTTACCGCGCAGTAAATTTGCTACCGGCACAGGACATTTACTGCGCGGTACATTTGCTCCCTGCACAGGCTAGCGGTAGTAAATCGACTGTCTATGCGGGGAGTAAATGTACTGCGCGGTAGACGAACATACTCCGTAGTAAGCGCCTGCACGTACAGATGGTAACGCTTTACTGCACAGGAGATTAGTAAAATGTCTCGTGTAGGCACAGCCACTGTCTGCAAAACTGAAGGGAAATTGAGATTCCTTCGTAAACCCTGGAGGGGCCCATTGGCAAAAGAACGCAGCCTTTTGTCCCAAAAAAGCAAGAAAAAGGCAAAAAGTTCTCTGCAGAAATGGCAGATTTTGAGAAGACGCACGCGCCTGCATTCATCACAGTAGCATGTTGCCACTTCACCAGCAGACAGACTGTTTTCTCCTGGACCAGATTTCCAAATCGCCCCCTGCTTTCAGTCCCCCGAGTACCTGCATGGTGCTGGCAGGGAGAAAAATGGTAGCGTTAAAACAGCTCTTAACCCCTCAAGCTGAGAAAATAGCCATATTTCATGCATACCAGAAAAGTAGTCAACATATTCTGGTTTCCTAGATACAACTGTGACTTCTATAAATAGTTGTACAATGACAAAGCAAATTGGCACGTGGACTGTAAACAGCATCCGTCCTAGCCAGGCAGCGCAGCTCGATCCTGGTCCCGACAGGGTGTCGACTTCCACCCTGGCTCCTTGTCTGAAACCAAGCTGGGAGCCAGCCCCGGGCACCGCAGCAAGGTTGCAGGACCCAGGTGCTGAGCACCGTAATCTCCTTTCTCCAGAAGAAGCATAAGGGTTTCTGGACTCCCAAAGCATCCCCGGTCCCGTTTCTTGCCTGTCTGCACTGCTGGTTGCTGCCCGCTGTGCTTATGCGTCGGGAGACGGTCCGAGGTTAAGCTGGGGATGGGGTGGATATGTTCATCTAGAAGCTGTGTGCTGGGGGGTGCATTTCAGAGCAGAGGAACAGAGAGAGGAGATACAGCAGGATACATGTGGTTCGTGGAGAATAAGCACGTGATCGCACGTTAGGAGATCACATCTAGTCCAACGTCTTGCTTAAAGCAGGACCAGCCCCAACATCCCAGGCAAGGCTTTGTGCAGCTAGGCCTTAAAAGCCTCCAAGGGTGGAGACTCCACCACCTCCAGGAGCTCATTCCAGGGCTTCACCACCCACCTAGGGAGGAAGTTTTTCCTACTATTCAACCTCAACTTTCCTTGCTGCAGCTTGAGCCCATTGCTCCTTGTCCTGCCATCTGCCCCACTGACAGTGGCCCAGCTCCACCCCCTTTGCAACGCCCTGCAGGGAGCTGAAGGCTGCTATTCAATCCCCCTCGGTCTTCCCTTCTGCAGACTATCCACATACCCAGCTATGCAAACTATCCAGATTGTCCTGCCTTGTAGAGTGCTGCGAGAGGGCTAAGAAAGGCCTCTGGCTGGAAACAGATGTCCCATTTGACCCAGGATTCCTTTCCTGGGATTTGATTCAGATTAAAACCCGGTTCGGTGCAGTCCTGTACACATGCCGTGCTTCCGAGCGGCATTTCTGCTCCTTTGGCAGTGGGGGAGCAGAGGCAGTCTTGTTCCTGGGATGAACGCAGCACAGCACACCACCCCAGGAAAAAGTGCTGGTGCGTTTTACCTGGAACACTTCAGAGGGACTTGAAGCAGGACAACGGACATCTGTTCAGTCCCTGGACAAAGACCTTTTTCCTGGGGCAAAGGCAATGTCTGTTCATGCTGCAGCGTGCTGATGCTGAATGCACGAGGGATCCTGCCCTACAGTCTGTCTGGAAAACAGACGCTAGGGTTATATACTGGGAAAGAGGAGGACCTGGGGGGCTTTGAGAAACCTGGGGAGCTATAACATGTAACATCTAACCACAACCCAACTGCAGTGCAACCCCTTGGTTTAGCTTATTCCCATTTCCACGTCCCAGGCAAGCCATCTCAGCCATTGCTGCTATTTCTTTAATGCACCGCAGCATGGCTATGCTGCAGCTGAGATTTGGATTGGCTACAAAGAAGATTTGATTATATAGGCGTAGTGTGTTCCTGGCACCTCTGCCTCTTCTTTGCACCCCCACCACCTGAGTGCAATAGCCTCAAAATTTAAGCCTTGCAAGAGCATCCACAAACTTCACGGGGATATAGAAGTTAATGTTTTTAAGCCATTACATTAGGACAAAAACACTGCTCCTGAGCCAAAGACCCTGAAAACAAACCGGCGATTGATCCAGGGTCAGTTCCAAGCAACTGTTGAGATTCAGATCAATTTTTGTTCTGTTTTATTAGAAGAATTGCTCCTTGCCGGAGTCTTATCTGGGATTGCTTGGGACTAAGTCGAGACCAGCGCAATGCAGAGAAACCTGTGTGTTGCACCAAAAGTTCAAGTCAGGCCCTTGCTGGTTTAAAACAGCATCTCGTACTAGTGTCTGGATAACGCTGTACTCGTAACGAACTCGCTCGTGGATGGTAATCTGGTTTTCAACCAGGGCTGTCTCGTGGCAGACGCAGGAATCAACTGTGCAATGCAGACACCACGCGCTGTTATTGCTGCGTTGTTAGAAAAAGCCACTTGTCCCACCGTTCTGCATGGATAGGCACCTCCCGAAAAGCACTGCAAATACCAGGGAGAAGTGCCACAGGCAGAGGTGAATGCAGCTCCCTAACACGCAAGCCCACGAGCCCCAGCTGGGGAGGAGAGCGGAGGCAGGGCCAGGTGGTGGTTATAAAGGGCTGAGTGAGGGGCAGAGCTGGGCAAACAGGGCTGGGAGGAGGGTGAAGTGCTGCCAGGGGTAGGTTTTTTCCCCAGAAAACTTTTGCCTGGTGGCTTTTGTATCTGAGGAACATTGCTAAGCTGAAGGGAGGGTCTGGACAGGTGTGGGCCGTGATGTTAGTCAGGTTGGGGCGCCCGAGGCAGGCCAGTGGTTTGCAGCACAAGCTGCTTGGATCAGCACGTCTCTGCCAGCCCTTCTCGGGACCGGGCAGGGGGTTAGACGGTCTGTTCAGGCTGTGGCCGACTGGAAGGGTTGGCACGCGGCTCTCCCTGGCAGACAGAGGCCTGGGAGCAGACTCAATTAATGAAATGAGCAGTAAGCTTTCATTCAGGTGCAATGGAGTCACTGAAGCAAGCGAGAGTCCTGTGTTTTATGCTGCTTCTGTGCACGGCTCTGCAAAGCAAGCCCGGGAGCGCGCCACGAGGTTACGCTGTGATAAGAGCACTGAAAGGAAGCATTTCAGCCCGGGAGCCAACGGCAAAGGCACGGCTCCTGTTCGCAGTACCTTACACTTGCTGATAAGGCCAGAGCCTTTTAGCCCTTGCTACTGAGCTTGGCTCTGATGCAACCTCCTTAATTTCCTTTGGGAAGTGCAATGTTACTTCTTCCCTGCAACTTTGTCCACCTTCGAAGTGCAGCCTCGGCAGCTTTGTCAGGTTAGGTCCCAGGTGTGGACTATAGTATCAGAAAGGGCCGGTTCAAATCAATCTGCATTAGCAAGGTGCACCAAGTAGGTGCTTTATGGTGAACTAGGAGGATTTAAACATGTGCTTAGGTGCTCTGTTGGGCTGGCACGGACCTCCGAATTGGACATTTTTGCTCTGATTAGCTACCCGTGGTATCATTCATAACATCCTAGAAAGAGGGTTGGAGGGAGCTCAGGAGGGCACATCTAACCCTGCTCCAAGCAGGACCAGCTCCAGCTGCATCATCCCAGCCAGGGTTTGTCGAACTGGGCCTTAAAAACCTCCAAGGATGGAGACTTCCCACCTCTCAGGGGAGCCTGCTCCAGTGCTTCACCACCCTCCAAGCGAGCAAGTTTTCCCTGATCTCCAACCTCAACTTTCCTTGCTGCAGCTTGAGCCCATTGCTCTTTGTTTTCCCACCTGCCCCCATGGAGAACAGTCCAGCTCCATCCTCCTCGGAGCCCCCCTGCACCCTACTATTAAATCCCCTCTGTCTTGTCCTCTCCTGACCAAATGAGTACAGTTCCTCCAGCTTCTTCTCGCTCGTCCATGAGCCCCAGGCCCCCAACCTTTTTATGTGCCCTCCCCTGGACTCTTACAAGTTTTGTTCAAGAAGAATACCGATGTTTCCTCCCTGCCCACCCTGCATCTCCCTTTCCCCCCCAGGTTGCGGGACCAACACCTGCAATCAAACTTTCTAATGTATTTGCCTTAGTTTTGGGAGCACAGGCTGCAAATCCATTTATTATGGCTTTAGGCAGGCGTATCAAGGACGTGAACAAGCTGCTCTTCTCAGGGCAAACTTGAGTGGCAGAGAACAGGTCAGAAAGCAATCATTTTTCCAGAGATTTAGCAGGGCTCTGCAAGCCCCGTGGGATAGGATGGAAGGAGAGGAGAGGAGAGGGTCTGCAGGGCCCCACTTCAGCAAAGGATTTAAAGCGTGTGTGGATGGCGGTTCGGTAAGACACTCAAACCCGGTCTTAATTTCAAATGTGAGCTTTGCACGGCATACAAATGAACGTGCTTTCCTAAATAGAAACGAACCCAAGGGCATATCTGAAGTCCTTGATATGTCCAGGCCTCTGTCTGTACATTTTCAACCTGCCCGTGGACTGTTGCTCGCCACATTATTCAAACCGTTTTCAGATTTCCCATCTCCTGACCACTTCAAGATTTCTTAGGGGGGGACCTTGCTGTCTTCCATCTGACACCAGAGGCAAACATGTTTATACAGGAATAAACCCATCAGCCGCGCTCCTTTTGTGCTTGCTGTCTAGTGCAATAAAGCATCGTGGAGGATCCAAAACGCACAACACAAGCCCTTTGTGTTCCCCGGGCCTATTGTTTCTCTTATTGACTCGCAAAGGAAGGGGGGAGAGGGCCTGCATTTTAAATACAGCCGTGAGACCTTCATTATTTCTGGAAGTCAAACTTCAGCTTGGGCTTTCTCGCGGGGAGACTCCACCGCGAGTAGAAATCTCTCGACTCTGGCGTCGCTGCATCGTGCTATCTGCTGGCCAGGCATCGGGCGTGCAAATGACCCCTGTTTCTAGAGCATCTTATCGTGCAATCGGAAAACGAGGGCTGGAAGGGAGCTCAGGAGGTCACCTCTAGTGCAACCCCTGCTCCAAGCAGGACCAGCCCCAACTCCATCATCCCAGCCAAGGCTTTGGCTAGCAAGCTCTTCCAAACCTCCGAAGATGGAGACTTCCCCTCTCTGGGTAACCTGTTCAAGTGCTTTGCTACCCCCTAGTGAGAAAGTCCTTCCTAATATCTAACCTCGACTTGTGCATCTCTTCTTTAAACCCCTCAGCCACACCATGAAGGTCAATGGATTTTGACCTGAGAAGCAGGTAGGGGAGACTGTGGGTTGCCAGAGATTGCACACTGATTCAGCAGCAGAACGGGTAGCAGACCCCAGAGACCTCCCTGCCCTCCATACCAAGCCCCTTCCACCCTCCAGCAGTGCAAAGGGGCTTTACAGTAGGTGCGAGCAGTTGCCAGTGAACCGTGCAGGAGAATCCTGCCCAGTAACCTTCTCCCGGTTCCCAGACCTCCACTTCCACCAGGAGAGCATACCTCCTTGCTGCGGGGGACACCACCACACGTCCAGGACATGATACCATGTTTGCTGTGCACCCAAAACTCCTCTTAATTGTACAATGGGGGCCAGATGTGGGTTTGCAAAGGTGGCAGGGTTCAGCCCCGCTTGGACTCGCGTTACCCCTCTGCAGCCAGTTCACATCCTTTAGCCCCAGGCTCTTGGTGGGTCCTGATTCCTCACTGGTTTTTGTGACCTGAAACTCGGCTCCCCTTTCATTAGAAAGCAAGTGTTTAGACCGACGAAGACGGATGGAAATTTTGACTTGAGAGGAAGTAAAAGAAAAAATAAAAACCTGATTTAAAAAAAAAAAAATTAATAATCTCATGCTTTTTAAACCATTCTGCTATTTTGGGAGCGTCAGTCTGAGCTCTGAACGCCTGCAGTTGGCAGTGGTGGGGGTTTTTTTTTCCTCCTCTAGCATCTAGATTAGACTTGTTATTGGTCAGATAAGTTATTGGCTCTTTTCTGGGCGGCTAAGTTTGCCTCCTGGGGGAGAAGCCACGGATTGAATTTGCAGGGCTGCGCTGTGCTCCGTCAAGCAGAGGAATGGAGCCGGGGTGCAGAGCGCTCCCGCAGGGCCGTCGAAGCCTCGGACAGGGGCACGCTTCGTATCGCTCTCAAGTGCCCGCCATCCTGGCCAGTACTGGACGCAGGGAGGGAAGAATGAGCGATTCTTCCAGGACTTGGGACATAGTGTATGCTGCGGGCAGGGAGCAGGCAGCTCCACGCCATCCGTCTTTTACAGCTTGCCGCGAGATCGGGCAGCTTTGCACGTATTGAGATAAATTGGGAATTCTTCCGTAAAACGCAGGCTACAATTTGGCCCGGCTGCAATGAACTGCCTAAGCAGCCCCGGTGAAAGCAACTCTCCTCTCTGAAGTCTTGCATTTTAGTGGAGAAAAGAAACCGAGGCGGGTTCCGAGACGCATTAAATCCCATCAAAAAGGGCGATGCTGGGTGAGAATCCGCTCAGTGGAAGAACTGGCTTCCCTGCCCGAAAGGCCGTGCTGGACACATCGTGGTCTAATAGCAGGTCGGGTGACCCGCGTTCTCTTCCTGGCCCCCTTCCACACAACCAGGGGCTATGCGTATGCTGATATTTTGGGTTTGCTTTGGGGTCACCTTCAGCCAGCCAGAACCACAACCGCGTGAGCGGCATTATGCCTTGCAGTCCACACCTGAGCCATCTACATCGTGCCCTTGTGCCAATAGCTGTAAAGAGAAACTCCAAGGCAGTGGGCAAAGCGCTGGCGTGGGAGTCGAGAGAGATGCTTCGCTTCCCCCACCGGCTGTGTCACTAATGCAGCGTGACCCTGGGCGCATCGCCTCCCCACCGCGTGCCTCTGTGTCCACACCTGTCCGGTGAGGCTAGGGACGTTGGACCCTGTGTGCTTTCCACACATAAGGACTGCTGCCTGAGCGCGCCCCGCTCTCTTTAGGGTCACCGTCCTTTCCGAGTAAGGAAGACGAGGGGTTTAACAAGTTCTCTGCTGCTTCTGTGTCTTGGTTGTGTTTGCCTGGCTGCCCTGAACAGGGCACGGGAAGCCTACCAGCTTGCCCTGCCTAGCGTGGGGGAAACCTCTCCTATCTAATGTTATGGACGATAACCCGTCAGGCACAAGTGATTGTTCTGAAGTATTCCCAACCCTCCCGCTTTCCTGAATGGAGGGCTGCAGACACAATAATGGAAGTAATTCAAATCCTCAGTAAGAAACAACCGTGCCGTCTCCTGCTGGGGCTGGCGCTGCAATTATGAAGAGAGAATTGGTTCTCTCGCCGCCGGTGGGTTGCAATGAAAGGGGTGGCCAAGGGGCCGGGCACTGATTTCCAACCCCCAGGCCAGTCCGGGTCTGGGTGGGCAGCGGTATGCAAAGACTTATGTGTGTGTGGCCCTTTTTCTCCAGGGAGAGGGGCCTTCAGGAACCCAAGGATGGGTGCCCCTTTGCTGACTTGCCTGCTAATGCCTGGCAGCAACTTAAGGAAGTGGAAAATATGCAACTCTGAGTCATGGGCACCATCTCCTCCCCTTTCTCTTTTCATCCCTCCTTTTGCAACTTCCCCAGGGACAGCATGTGCCGCTTCAAGGTGGTCCAACCTGTGCCACTTAGTGAACCGAGTGACCGGCCCCGGGAGCGGTCCCTTCACAGGGGAATCCGCAGCTAGACAGGTCAATGAGCAAGCTGAGAAAAATAGGATGAAATGCAAATCTGCAATGCAAAACCCCACGACAACTATGTGCCGTGGCGGTGCGGAGCAGATGGTTACAGGCATGGCCCACGGCCACCTCCCCGCAGACCAGCATGGGTCGAGCAAGCTCAGCACTTTGCTCGGGGAAAGAAGTGACGCCGATGCTTCAGGTCAGTGATGCTCGTCCTGAGGAACCGGGGCTGAGCCAGTGTCCCAGCGTGATCTTTTGGGCATGCTGTGCTGCTCAAAGCATTTCTCTTCCTGTGATGGCCATTTGTTGGTGGTGGTACTGTCTCGCTTTGAGCGTTGCACCCACAGTACAAACACGTGGGAAGAGAGCCCAAGCGGGGGGAGCTTGCAGCCTAAACCGGTGGTCCTCAACCTCGCTGCACCTGAGTTTGCTGGACTTGAGGCACCCTTTGTAACTGCTGTAGATTGAGCAGCACCCCATTTCAAATACTGCCTTACCGCAGGGCTTACTTCCTCGCAGACGGGCCAGGCACTGCAGGTAGGGGATCAGCCAGGCGAGGGCAAACCCGAGCCTGCACTCATCTGCGTACCTCCTTGCACCTCGCAGCACTCTTCAGAGGATGTCCTGGCACCCCAGGGTGCAAAGGTGGGAAGGGAAACCAGATCGCAGAGAGAAAATGACATGGCAAAGGTCGCATAGTAGGTCACTGGCAGAGCCAGAGAGAGACCCCGGTTCAACGCCCCGACGGGTCATAATGCCTCTCGAATGGTTGCTCACGCTTGTTAAATATTCTCTGGCGCGTCTTGCAGCAGCATTGGCTGCAAGTCCCAGGCCCTTGGCCGGATAACTCCAGGCTGGTTTCCTATATGCCTTTGTGCTCTGAAAGAGGTATCGCATGCTTCACCTCCCGCCCTAAACATTTGGGGAGACTCGCACTCTTGCTGCACTGCGTGCCAGGCTACCCTCCAGGACTGGAAACGGCGACCTCGGTGTGTGCCTGCAAGACGTGCCTTCGTTATTAGGGGGATAAAACCCTGCTGTATTCCTGGCCTGGAGCAGTCCGGCATTTGTGAAGTGCAGCTTCAAAGGCTCCCCGTCTCATGCTAGTAGATAAGTCAGGCAAGTCCCCAAACCGGTGCTTGGATCTATTCTCTACTGCTGCTGCCGGCGCGAGAGTCCTTGCAGGCACTCCCTCCCCGCTCCCTACGGGTTGTACAAATTGGCTAAAGGAAAGGGAAAATCATTTCCCAGGCTCTCAGAGGATGCAGAAGTGACTGTGTCCTTCAGTGCACTAAGACTGTCTCTGCTAGCATCCCCCGGCCTGTAGCTGTTGCACGGATGCAGAAATCCAGCTCCTTCTCTGGGTCCTCCTCTTCCCAGCCCTCCTTCAGCTGCATCAAGCATGAGCCCTGAAGAGTCCTCCTGGAAGGGAATGGGTGCAGGGGAGAGGCAGAGATCTCTGCTTCCACTGGGGCAGGCGTCTTCTGCACATGTGGGCAGATAATAATGCATGGAGACCTCACCTGGTCGGGGCAAAAGGCGAGGACGGGTCGGGTGCCTCACACAGCCACAGTGCATGCTCACCAGCGACCTGCAGCGATTTATGCCGTTCCTACGCCCTGCTCCAGCTTCCTACCACGGGACATGGGCGTCAAGCGAAAGCAAGGCCAGGCCTTTGCTTTGCAGCGCATGAGACATAGGTCTTAAATATAACTCAGTGCACAAAAGAAATATCTTTCTACAAAACAGATCAAAAGCTCAGTATGGAAATTTACAGGAAGCATTATCCCACCCATATATTCACCCTGTCCAAAGCCGCTGGATGAGGCTGTATTATGTGAGGTCTCAGTCTGACACATCCTGGAAAATGATGGAGCTGAAGTATAAAGAAGCCCCGTTCCCTCCACCTCTCTTTGCATAAAGTGCTCATTGTTAATTTAGTTCTGAAAGATCCTTGATGGATGGTAGCAGGTAGGCTTCTCCATTATTCTTTCTAATCTGCTTGATATACAATTTGAGAGCCACAGGAAAAAATAGAAAGGCTGTAGAAATTCAAATCAGATTTCATTTATGCAGCACTTCCAGCATCCATTTGAAATAACCCATTAAATATTGTCCTCTGCTAAATTTAGTAAATGCTCAGGTGTGTCTGCTCTTTTTCTGCACAGAAAGTTTTAATATAGATTTAATCATATTGTGTGTTAGGGGAAAGAGCTAATTAGATCGACAAATTTAGAAGGCAGGTACTACATTATAGGAAAAGAAATGGGTGATTAGGTATTATTCACTGCAGAGTGAGTGGCCTCAGGAATGCGCTTTCAGTGGGTTGTGTGATATAGTAGTGATTTAGACACCTGGTATGTAGACATCCCTGCCACGCTCACAAATTGTTTATTGACTTGAAATGAGTTTCTTTCACTGTGGTTCAGAGCGTCCCTTGGAAGTCTGCGTCTGAAATACCTTTCCCCTCCTCTTCCCCACTGCAAACGCTCCATAAAGTCTGCTGTAAACTCGTGACAGCCAGCCTCCAAAGGGTCAGGGGTTCAGGCTGGGTAAGCGCGAGAACGTCTGGAGGCTTTATGGGTCTGGAAAAGCATCCGATCATATATTATCCTCAACAGCTCTGTCAAACAAGCCGTATCACCTCCCGGTACCTCCACTTCTCTGCCTGTCGAACGCGTCTTCAGTGAGATGCCGGGAGGCGCCAGCACAGCTGCCCGGTGCCCCGAGATCCGGCCGCGAGAGCTGGCTTGGGGATGCTGTGCGCTCTGGTCCCTGAGGCGACGGTGAAGGAGGATGCGGGGCTGCTTGCACGAAGCGCTGCCCTGGGGCTCGTCCGCCCCCGTCAGCAGGTCAGGTCCCATGGAGAAGATACCCTTGTAGCCCCTAGTCACAGCCCAGTGCTCAGACTTGTGCACGGCCACGGCAGAAGGAGCTGACCCACAGGCAGGCAGGCAGGCATCCCCGTTAAAGACCAGAAATGCTCCGCACCCAAGTCCTGGCCCCATGTCTCGGGTGGGTTTTGCAGCCGGCGCTAGGGCTGCTCAAGCCAGCGAGGGTAAAGCCAGCCGGAGCGTGTCCCCGAGCCGCAGCAGTGACTGCAGTGTAGGCATACGCTGCATTTAGTGAGCTGCAGAGCGGGTGTCACTCACTGCACCTCTCCTGAGCTCTCTGCAAGCCCCTTGCAGTGAAAGCATGGAGAAGCGATGGCACCGATGCATCGTATAAGCAACCAGGCAGCCTTCGGTCTGTGTCTTCATCATCTAATCTCAAGGTTATTTTTCCGGGGAGGCAACGCATGAGCCCTTCCTGATCTGCCACGGGGCCTGCCCGGGGCCAGCTACCCCTTCCGCGACGCCTTCGTGAAGCCCTGTCGCTGCGAAGGCCGCGGCGGGTCCCACGGTGTGACCCGACTCTGCGCGGCCTTTGCCCCGTCCCTCCCCCTGCGAGCCCCCGAGGGCCCTTACAAGCCACGCGTAATGCAATTCAGCTTGCGTGCTGAGAGATGCTTAATGCATGGCCTAACGAAAGTAATGGACTGTCCGATGCCGATTGTCAGGCGCTGCGGCTCAGCGCGGGCATTCATTTCGCAGAACAATGTTTCTTTTAAGACCGTTAATTGAAAAGCAGAAAGGAGCCTGACAGGGGCCTCCGGTCGCAGCGATCGAAAACGCCCCGGCCGAGTGAAAAGGCTGATTGGAAGCAGAGATTTCAGCGTGTCAAAGACACGGGGCGGGGGAAAGTGCTGCTCGTCAAAAGCGCCCGGGCCCAGACCTGCTGCGGCCACGTGAATAAGGAGCCGGACGGGGGCTCGGGCCACCGGCGTCCTGTTTCCAGCTCCGCTGCTCACCTGGGGGGTGACGGCTAAGCGCGACGTCGTCCTTCTGTGCCCTCCGCTCCCCCTTCTCTCCTTGCACTACCTGGGTCAATCGCTCTTCAGCCACGGCGCTGGTTTGGACGGTGTTTGTACGCAGTGCCGCGAAGAGCAGGGTCCGATCTCAGTTAGGTCACCTACGTGCGACTGTAATAGGAACAATACCATTGATAATGGGGGGGGCATGCACACGTGTCCACACGCACATGCACGCGCACATACACGCTTTGTCTTTTGCTCGCTCTGGATCTAAGATGGAGCCCCACTGAAGAGGCAGCAAAACGTAGTGGAAACCTCTTAAATTTTATTTCGCTCGTTTATCAATTTCATCTGACGTTACGCCGCCGTGTTTATAGCCATCCGTCTACCCACGACGCCAACGGTGATCATCGGGCTTTATGGGGGATTTTTGCAGTTCTACGTAGGTCCCATTTCCTTTTGCCGGTGAGCAACGTGCCAAAGCAAAGCAAACACTTAGGCCCCGAATCGTAAACCTGCGATTCAGCGTGTTACCAGCCTGGCCTTATAGCATTTATGCAGAAAGTTGGATCTCATTTTACCCTCATAAACTGCAGTTTTATGGTAGTCATAAAATTGTTGATTAACCATATATACAAATGGACCACTTATCAGTACTCGCCAACAGTTTGGTGTGCCATAGGGAGGCAATCTTAGGCAAGGAGGTAGTTATCTTCATTAAGTCAGAGGGGAAAAGCCTTCTTTTAATAAGAATCAGTAGGAAAAAACTGAATGTTAATGACCACTCTTGTCTTTAAATAACTGTACAGGATAAAGTTTCAACGTATTGCCACGTGGCTGACAGCTCATTGAAGGAAAGTCTTGGCTCTGATTCCAGTGGGCTGTGGATGCATGTGCCCATCAACATTAAAAAACCCCCCATAATCATAATTTTCTGAGCTTTATCCCTGCTTCTGTTGAGTGCATTCAGCTATGTTCACCATGAAAATGAAGACGTGCATTTCAAGCATAATTACAGATCAAAACTAAAAACAACCTATACTCTTCTTTAGAGGAAATAAGGAAATTTTGAGTTTAGACCAGCAATAAATACTTGCTCGAGCTCTTCGGCGCACCCTCCTTGAGTGGTGTCCTGAAGAGACCTGAATGAACAGCAGGAACCAAACTCATTAAAGCAGAAGCTTAAATCAAACCATCATAAGAATAAAACATCCTTGTTAAGCTCTCAGTTAAAAAACACCCCGCAATTGCTAAATTTTAGGACAGCTGTTCTGTCCTGTGATGACCATTTCCATAGCATCCAAGCTATGAAGCGCCAAACCACTGAGAACCAGCCCGAACATCGGTTCATTTTTCTAAATCACCCCGCACTATTATTTCTATGTAAAGTTTAAGTGAAAAGAGTTTGTTAAAATGCCTGGTTTGTTCATCCGTGTACTTGGTTTTGATCCTTATATATATATATATAGATATGTATGAGTGATGCACATGCCGAAACCAGTCAGCTTTTACTGAAGCCTTGCCTTCCCCCCGACAAGGCAACGCAATTGCAAAAAGAAGCATCTTCCTAGCTTCTACGGAGGACTATCCGCCCTCTCCCAGACCTGTCATCATGCCATTTATTCCTCGATTTGTGGTCTGTGTTTGCTGTGGATTTCTGGATGCTTTTCTGAAGCTTAAGGTGTACGTTTTTTCCTGGTTAAAACTGAGCCAAATCAGTGAAAAGGTGTGTCCCTGTTTCTTCGTTGGTGCAGCTCCACCTTTGGTCGCATGGGTAGGAGCTGTTTTGGTGGTGGGGGTTAGACCAGGCACATCTTTCTCAAGACAGTCTGAGAAGTTTTAGGCACGATGCTAATGTGACTTCACACCCATCACGCCTCCCCGTCCTGATCACGACTCTCTTGTGCACATCACTCGACCCATTCACAGCCTCCGTAGCATCCAAAGGAACATCGCCGTGGTCTCAAGACCACACCATCCTACGTTTTAGCAGGACAGCTTTAAGTCCACCTCCCTGCTACGCCTCACACGCTGTCACTGGGAAAGGACAGGCCTTTCGTTTAATTCTGAGCTGCATTTCATCAATGACAAGGTCCTACAAGCACCTTGTTCTCTTTCCTTAAGGCCATTTTATACCGTTCAATAAAAGATCTAAAATGTGTCAGGATATCTGCTTATTGTACAAGCTTAGCAGAGAAGCAACCGATATAATATGTCATTGCTAAACTCTTCAAATAAAAAATGATTCATTTTAGTGCCATTCTACCTGTTCTTCCATTACCCATCACTGAATTAGAATAGATACAAAACTGGATATTTATGGAGGAGCGTTTCAATTCCACTTACTGAATAAAGGGGAAAGATTACTCGGATTGGACCAGAAATACTACAGCTAAGTGAAAAAATGCCAATACTAACAATAACAGAAGCACCTGAGAGTATTACGTCCTATTAGTGGCTTTACTGTCATAGTCACCGAACACGATATTGCACAAAATACAACCATGCAGTCTAAGGTTGACAGGACGCTTTGCTCCATATATGTTAACTATTATCAGAAGAATAAATCAAGAGCTTGTTTTACACCAAAGCACACATTATTTTTCCCCTCTCTAAAGCAAATTTCTATTTCATCTTTCTGAAGAGGCTCATTTAATAGCGTGTGAAATGAAATGTCAACAAGAATTAGAACAAATGGCGTAGTAATTCCCAGCAGGCACCAAGAGCCTATTGGGAAATATTGCCAGCCAGCCCACTGGCGGAGAGACGAAGAAAGCGGTACCAGGTATACTTCCTTCCTCAGCCGCCCTCTCTGCAGGGTGGATGCAAGAATGCAACTACGGCAGCAGCCCGTGCATTTAATGCAATAGGGGTTTTTCCCCCCATGTCATTCGAGACTGAGGAGTCTTAAGGCCACCAAGGGGCTTTGGTTGGACTGCAGAAGAAGCCTGAATCATCTCAGCTTTAAATCTCAGGGTGAAATTTGCTGTGGTGCATAAGGCACGTGCAAGCATTATGCATCAAGTTCTTTTTAAGGCAACACAATAGAGTGCAAATGGGTCCTCACTCAGCCCCGGTCTGGGCAAGGGGAAGCAGGGACGCCTTGCGAGCTGTATCCCATACCAACATTCAGGGCACGTCTACACATGCTGATTTAAGGCGCGTTTGCAATTTTTAAAGTGCATTAAGAAACGCGCTAAAGGTAGACTAAGTTACATGGACACATGCGCAGCGTTAATGCACCTTAGTCCCAAGTCGGTCTGCGCACCGTGTTAATGCGCCTTCGCGTGTGCACGTGTAGACAGGCACTCAAATCGCTTTAATGCGCATTGGGCAACTGTGCGCTACGTTTAGATGTGCATATGCATAAAAGCAGGTGTAGACATGCCCTCAAAGTGACTTCAGAGACTGATCCCAGCACTGCGACTCCATATCCAGGCCCAAGATTTGTGACAGCAGAGAGGCAGAAAGCGACCCTGTGGCCGGAAGCTGAAGCCAGACAACATCAGACTGGAAATAAGACACACGTTACTGACAAGGGGGCTCGCTGCTCATTGGAAGAGCTGGCCTAGGGAAATGGCAAGTTCACTGCCTTTAAAAGACTTTGAGATGGTTTGAAAAGACTTTGGATGGTTTCTGTAAGACGTGGCCTTGCTGTGCTAGGAGTGAGGGGTTTGTCACTGGTGAAAGTCTCTGGCTTGCTGTGCAGGAGGGTTACATCAGGTGGCTACAATGGCTTCACCTAATCCTAAAATCGGTGAGCTGCTGCCCAGGCTCTGTGGACCCGGGACTTGAAATGCAATTTGGCATTTTCCCCATCAGCGAAGCGGGGTCGCCAAAACCTCTGACATCTCCGTTCTGGGGCCGGAGGTGGTATCGACCTGCACCGAGGCACAGGACTTTGCCTGTTGTGTGCAGTTCCTTAGCTTCCCAATTTCCACTTCCCTTTCCTCCCCCGAGCACAGCTGGGACGGGAGCAGCTGACTCTTGGATTATCCACGTTACGGTCCAATTCTGCGAGGCTCTGACCAGGGCTGCCAGGAGTTTTGAAGTCAGTAGCAGGTGACAGCGCTGAGCACCTCAAGGGAGTGCTGTATCCAGCCTGCAAGCACTCGTGCACGGATGCCGACACAGCCGTCTATACAGTACACACGCAACCAAAGTCATAAACAAAGTTACTGCCCTTGCGGTTATTACTTTTATTAGCAGTAAAAGCTATTGCTTATGGGAATTTCATAAATGACTAAATCTGCCACAAAGGCATTAAAAGTGAGGGGCTGGAATAAATCTTTCAGACAACACAGTTTATTAGATTCATTCTGATGGAAATAAATTGAGAATGTGACTTTTTGGGGACTGTCAAAAACTACTTCCAAGGGCTATTGTGTGCTTGTCTCACGTGCAAATGCCAAAAACTTGTGGTGTGCCCGGGGTGCTTTTTAGATGATGCTTGCTTTGAAAGTAATTCCAGGGAAACAAAGGCCGCTGGATAATTAGAAACCGGCTATTGTACTCGGCGATTGCATTAGCTCCTGTAGAGAATGGCAGGCTAGCTTTCTCAGGTGCTCTACCCTGATTGCAGCCCATTTGCATTCTGCGCGCAGGTTGCAGCCCTATTATTGTGAGGTTGCTCGCTACACACAGCCAAATTAATGAAAGGTTAGGATGCAATTAAAAATCTTAAAGTGTCCCTTATCTCCTAGCGTGGCTTCTACGGCAATATGAAGTTCCTGAACACGTATGGAGATGTTTTCAAAGGCTGACACGTCTATTGTTGTTGGGGATTTTTTTTTTTTCCGTTGCAGGTCTCTCCGAAAACCTAGGAACAATGTTCCGGCCTTAGTGGACCATTGATAGACTCTTATTTGGTGTGTGTGTTTGCTCAACAGAGGAATTGAGGAATATAAAATGCAGCCGTGGTGTGTGGAACAAAGCCAATGCCAAGATTACCTGCATTTTCAGGGGGATTTTCTTGCACGACGTTCTGCAATGAAGGGTAGAGAAAGCTGGGCAGTGAAATGGCCCTGAACTAATTGCCACTAAACAAATGGCTGAGAAGTTGAACGCCGCCTGTTCTCGACCAGACTTCATTTTGAGCGGGCACCAAAATGTTTAGAAACGGTTCTGCATCGGAGCAAACCCAAGCCACCTCCTGACATGTCGCACGGGGAAGGAGGTCCCGAGGGAGCGCGCGCGCAGTCCCCTACTCCTGCGAGCGCGACGTCTGGCGCAGACCTGCCTTTTGGGGGAAGTCTGTCAGACGCCTCGTGACTCAGCTTCTGCATCAGTGAAATGGGGATAGTAACACGTAGCTGGGAAAGCAGTGAGCTTTAACAAATATTTATAAAATGTTTTGACAGGCTTAGTAGGGCTGCAGAATTTTTATTAAATATTAATACCATTCATCGTGCTTTATTATTTATTAATCCAGTAACCGCACAAGGAGATTTCTCCTTTGCAATACGTAACCTGCCGAGGCCTGGTGCGATCCAGGAAACAACAGCAGCGTGCAGTGAAGTTCCAGTTGCCTGGCCAAGGTAAGCAGAGCTGCACAAATGGGACATGTGTGTCTAACATCTGTAATTAAACTGATTGACCTTTTGGTGCATGGGCTGTAGGGGGGGAAACAGTAGAGGAGACAGATTGAGAAGTGAATGAGATGCCAAAGTAAATCTCATTTACCCGTCCCATGTGTCAATAGTAAGTTGGGAGAACATTAATCTCAGAAATCATCTCACGTCAGTGGTCTCAGACACCAGCTGTTCCCTCCGCGGAGCCCTTGCCGAGCGCTGCGGTGCTAAACCGCTCTCGCGTTCCAGCTGCGAGGTCTCGTTGGCTCCCCTCCTCTTAAAAAATAACGAAGCACAGGCACACAATCACACAATCAGGGAAAGAGTAAGCCCGGTCCACAAGTGGCAGGAAAAAAACCCTGCATTTTGGGAGGCAGGCAGAGTGGAGACGAGCTCCCAGGCAGCTAATAGAAATTGCCTACTCGGGGCCATTGAGCAGAGACCCTGGAGGGATCCATCAAGCCCTTCAGCTGCCAGGCTGTCCCCATGGACCACTGAAAGGATGCTCTCAAACGTACCGGGCTAGGGCAAAGTTCCTCAGCTGAGTTTTCTCTGCACTCCTCCCAGGTAAGGAGTGGAGATGCTGAGGACATGGGTTGATGGAGATTGTGTTTGATCCCCTTTCCCTAAATAGTGGAACGGTTTCACGAGATCTGTAATTCACCCATTGCTTTTGGATTTTCTTCCTGCAAAGAAGGCAGGAGCAGGTGCAGGGCGAGTGGTGGAGTCCGAGGAGAAACCCCCGCTTCTGCCATGCTTGACCTAGAGGGGCTGGGGAGCCCGGCCACCGGCCAGCGGGCTGTTTGCGAAAATGGACAATTGTCGTATGCAATGTAGGTTATCTGCCCAGACCTCTGGCTCTGCTTCATCTCCAGGAACAGAAAACATCTGATTATAGGAAGGATGTTGCTAAAGGAGAGAGGGAAGAACAAATCTTTTCCCTCTCTGCACGTGCTTGTTTTACACCTGGTGCTCGATGCACTGATGATGCTTTGCACATATTACAGATCTGGGGCTGTAGCTGCAAAAAAATCTAGTTGTCATAAACACTGCGCTTGGAGAGGAAATGATGCATTGCCTGGGAATGAGGCGAGAGCAGGACTCAGTTGTTTTGCAAGGTGAAGATTTTAAAATGATAATTGGGAATGTATCTCCTCCACAAGCATTTGAGATGGGAGTACTTTAGAGCACCCAAGAAACTCCCTCCAGGCCTCAGACTTGGGATGCTTCCTGTGCTACTGCATGTATGTCTCAGGACCTGTAAAAACAAAGTCACCAGATGATGGAAAATTGCACTCAGTGGGTGGCCTACGAGATGCTCTGACAGACACAAATCCTAGGTGCTGCATAAATGTAACCGAGGGGCCGTGCACGCTGGCCTGGGGACGAGCACAACAGGCACACAGTGGGACAGCGGTGATGGGGAGGACTCAAACCAGGAGCCAGTTCGGTACAAACAAGTCTTCGTTGCGAGTACCGGTCTTCGGGTGGCATTTTTAAGTCAGCATTGATTTAAGCATTACTGACTTGCATTTATTGATCACTATTGCTACCCATTAAAGCCCAAGAGCAAGCAGGAGCTGGGGAGAGCACCCAACCCCTTGGACCCTGCCAAGGCTCATCTTGCGGGGGGAGGTCTGCCAAGTGGGCTTCTCTGGCCTGATCGTTTGCTAATACATCTCTTTGTAAATGATCACGTATGTTTGAAAGACAACCGTGAGCAGTGCTTAGTTTTAAATAGATCATTCTTGACAAAGCCCATTATTCACAGTGGGCATAACGCCGATATCCCTGAAGTTCCTAGAATATTTCTGCAAGAGTGCTGACAGGCATAGCATATTCAGCTAAGTAATCCATGACCACAGGGTGCAGTTGTTAAGAATAAAAATAGGACTTTTTTTTTTTTATTATTGACAGCTGCAGATAATCTGTTCATCAGGCTCGTCTTTGGGAGTTTTCAGATTGCATTTCCTACCGCTGTGCCGGAGAGGAAGCCGAGGGGAGTCTGCACACCCCAGGGGCGTGATGAGAGCAGAATGCAGATTCCCCACCCTGCACCCACACCTGGAGTCGCAAGGGCTGGCGGTGCGCAGCACGCCCGTCCCTGAAGCACCCAGGGACCAGGCTTTTACCTGCCTCCACCTTGCCCTATGCTGATTGATCTCCACGGAGTTCATAACACAACAAGCACGTGTCTGTACAGACTTGTAGCGTGCTGCTGGTTTTCTGTTTTCTCCTCTGTTAGCTCTCCCACTGTTTCAACGGCAATGGTGCAAATCTGATACTTTCAGAAAATAATACATTAAGAGCAACTCTTGGGAGGGTCAACTTTGCCTTGTGGCCATAGGCTCCCGTGCAACCGCTGGGAGAGGAACAGCCATCCGAGGCCACGTGCTTGTCTCCAGTTGCGTGCCAGGAGAAGTCCGAGGACACCAGGAGCCCCTGGAGAAGAAGGGCGAGGCTGTGGTCAGGACGGCAACCAGCAGCTTGGGACCTGGATTCCATGCCTTGCTCTGGCACGACTTGTGTGTGTGACCCGTGCCTCAGTTCCCCACCTTTGTTGGTTGGCATAGTACAACCTCCCACTCCCACCGGGGTGGTCAAGTCGAATCAAGTCCGCCCAAGGCCGCTGCAACCTTTGGAGCACCGTGCATCATTGTGAGTCTTTGGGCAAAGTGACTTGGTGGTGCCCATCTCCTCTCCAGGCATGGACGGCTATTGGCTCACAAAGAGCCATCGGCCCTTGGACAGGCCTTGTTTTTAATTTTGCAAACACCCTCCTCACCCAGGTTAGCCCAGCTGCAGGCACTGGTTTAGTCACCAACAACTCAGCTCCGGAGCAGGCCGTCCTGGTTTACATGGTACCAGACAGCGGAGCAAGGGAGGCCTGGCCTGACAGGCCACAGGCGTGGAAAGAGGGTAAGATGTATTACAGGTTGAAGTTTGCTGTAGTATTACAGTACTAGGGTGATCGAAAGACTTGAGATTTCTTTTCTGAGTGGTCAAAATGAACGGTCCAATGAGTAGACACCTTCGCTTGGTATTTCTTTAGCACTTCTTACAGTGCTACAGCCTCTCCTGGCTCTGCCACCTTTCTGCTGCAGGGACCGGGGACCGGCAAGCTGGCTCAGGGACGGCTCCTCGAGCTGCACGCCACCAGCAAGCCCCGTGCAGCTGTCGGGTGCGTCTGTATTACCAGTGAAGAGGCTTCTTGTCCTCTGAAATCTCTCTAAAATCTTCAAGGGTGGACTGTTACCAAGTGTGCTTGCTGTGCCTTCAAAGCCCAGCCTTGCAGGCTGCTCGTTACTCAAGCCTTTCCTTCCCACTTCGGCGGCTGCCAGAAACTTGCCGTGAACTCTCCCTGGCGTGCAAGGGGGCTGGTTTTTAATGCCTGTCCTGTTCTTCCATTACAGCAAGGTCTCTCGAAGCCGCCGCATCGCTCATTCGCAGCGGGGAAAGAGGCAACACCTTGGAGGGCAGCTTGTCTCCCGGTGCTGAAATCATTGTGACAGCGCGCTTGCTCTAACCTGCATGAAGGCGATGTAGGAGTAGTTGGGCTGGATTTCTGCTTTTCCGAGAGGTGTGTGTGTGACACCGCAAAGCAGCACGAAGGAAACAAATCGGGTCCCAGGGCAGCGAGATGCTGGAGGAGAGGGACCTACGTGGTCTCATTGCTAGGCTGTCAGCACAAAGGAGACAGGCAATGAAATGCTTTTGGCCATGTGGTTTTAGGTTGGAAATTAGGGAAAGCTTTCTCATGAGGAGGGTGGTAAAGCACTGGCACAGGCTATGCAGGGGGCTTGCGGGATCTCCATCGCTGGAGGTGTATAAGACCTGGGCGGGGATGCTGCAGCTGGGGCTGGTCCTGCTTGGAGGAAAGGGCTGAAGCAGATGTGGCCTCCTGGGCTCTCTCCCAACCCTCATTTTCTATGCTTCTGTAAAAGACATTTTCTGCAGGCCACGATCCTGGGAAGGAAAGGGACCCAGTAACGCTCTCAGATCCCAGGGCAAGTTTGCAAAGGTGTCATTTAAAGGAAGAAACAAGCATTTGATTGCATCTGATGCAGCATCGCTGACAAACCACAACCACGCTACTTCACGCTGGTGTTTTTCTACGGCAGGATCACAGTCATCTACGTTGGGAAGAGTGCCTCCGGTTCTGGATCCTGGCCACGGCCTGGCTGAGTTTCACCCTAGCACTGACTGCGTTTCACCAGCAAACAAAATGGTTCTTGCACGGATGAGAGGGAAGCTGTCAATCCTTATTCATGCACATTTTCCCATGGACGTCGATGCAGTTATAGAGCGGAAGGATTTGTTTCTAATTCCAGCTGAGGTATAAATCAGGCTTTCCTCTTTCCCTCCAGCTATTCTCCCCTCGAGCTTGGTTCGCCATTGCAGTGGTTGTCTCTCGTCCAGGTTGCACCATGTGCAGACCTTGCAAGGAGATTCAGCTCCTCCCTGCCATACATTGGACTTGAATTGAGGGAGTGCAATGCTACTTGGGGCAGGCAGTGCATCTCAGGAATGGCTGCTGCTTCGTACGACCCTCACCTCTTATAGTGAACCTATCCTGGGTTACTGTCATTACGTTAGCTTGTAGACGCCCTCACCAAAATCCAGGGTGCGTTGTGCAGGCTTCTGCGCACATATATATTAAGAGAGAGTCCTTCTTCTGAAGGCCTGCCCATCCAAATGGACAAGACAGATAAAGAGTAGGAGGGAAGGGAGATCCCTCTTCTCTCTGCAGTTGAGCCGTAGAGAAACTAAGGCTGCGATTTGCACCAGAGCCGAAGGGATTTAATCACCCAGCTCCCAGCGCAATTCTCTTAACGACTCGGCATATCCCTAAGCGACCCGGCCAAAGTCGCACACACGCCCGGTGACAGGGCTGGGGAGCGAACTCAAATTTCCTGGGCCTTGTTACACACCTTCACCCAAGGACCAGCCTTCCTCTCTGAGCCTACAGTGCCTAACTGCAGAGCCCGTTTTCCTTAGGAGAAAAGGCAGTCGAAATGATGTGGTGCAGCAAAACATTGCCAGCTTGAACCCCCATGAGGCAGCCTTGGAGGCAAGGGCAGCGACCTCCAGTGCCACGCGCCGAGGAGCTGGCTCCCGCCACAAGCTTTCTGCTGCTTTGTTCCTTCTCCCCTGGTTTATGGACTCCTTTATTTCCATGTTTTGAGAGATGTACAGAGACACTCAGGCTTAGTATCTGGGGAGAGGACAAATTGTACCCAACAAACGCTAGCTTTGATACAGAGTAGATAGAATAAAATGGTTTGTTTCATAAATATTAATGACACTCCTTGTTCTATCTAGTGAAGTGGTGCAAGAGGGAGAGGACGGGGAGGAAGGCAAAGCAGAAAGAAACAGGCAACCTCCCATATAAAATGTGCATTGCAATGCACAGACTCATCTGTGCTCCTAATATCTTGTGCTTTGGAGCAATTCCTTTCACCGGAGTGTGGCTATACTTTTTGCATGATGGGAAGCATTAGAGATGCTTGGCTGAAAATGTTTGCTACAAGATGTATGTATTTTTTTCAATGCAAGAACTGTCTTCTTGGTGGAAAACTATTTTTTCTCCAGGAAACTTCCCACCATGTTTCAGACGGGGAGACAAAAGTACGGGTTTGTCAGAACGTTTCCTAGGAAAAGCAACGATTTCCCGACCAGCAAGTCTCTGCTGCTGTCCCCCCTGCTGCAAACACTAATGAATATGCATGAAGTCATTCATGTGAACGGTCCCACTAATATCAGTGTTATGACTTGCATAAAGCAAGTGTGTGTCCCTGAAAGACCAGCAGAGAGGGACTGAAGCCTTTTACACATGCTTTTCTTGGTTTCCAAGTCATTTATTTATTCATTTATTTAAAATAATAAACCTCCTTCAGTTATTGAGCTGATTTTCCTTTTAATTATCTCCTTAACTGCTTCCCCTTCTTGGCTTTCTTCAGGCAAAAATCTTGAGGAATATGTGCAGGAAACCCAACAGAGACCCCGCTCGTGGATGCACGATCCACGGCGCAGATGAAAGAGGATAACGCTCCCCTCAGGGTGTTTTGCATCAGGTCCCATTTTAGAAACCCATTACCCATGACTACTTCGCAGCCTTTCCTTTCTTTTCCCTTGCTCTTTCTGCAGATGTGTTTTTTTTAAACATCTCAGATCTAAAAATTTCGTCTTTTTTCCACAGTTCGTTGTTAGAAATCGTTGCCAGCTGATTAGTTGCTAGTAAGGAAGGAAGGAGGGTGGGGGGGAAGATTGCATCCTAGGCTCACATGGTATTAAATAGCTCCTTTTGATCATAATTAAGTTTCTCTTGGACTCCTGCTATAAATAGCTGTATCCTATTGATTGGCTCGCTGGCCCTGCTTCGTGCAGCCAGCCACGCTCTCCCAGCAGCATTTCCAGCCCTGGGTTGGGGGTGGCTCGTGTCGTCAAAGCCTTCCTTTCCGCTCGTTGAAAGTGCCTGCCTGCCCCATGCGGGGAGGTGTCGGGCCTCACATGAAAAGTTTTCTTTCTCCAAATCAAATTGCGAATAATGCCTTTTGCTTTTCAAAGCCCTGCTCTTTTCAGATGCTTCAGATAAAACGGCTTGAAAGAGCAGCTGATGCCTCACAGAAAACTTGGCAGCGTCTTCAATTTTTCGAGGCGCTCCTGCCGGTCTGCGGTAGATGTTGAGAACTTGTCGCCCCTCGTTATTGATAGCCGCGGCGCTCTGCCTGGAGGCAGGCTCTTTGTTCCTTTGTTGTCTCACCTGCAGGCAGCTCCCTCCCTCCCTCCCTGGCAGCAAAAGCAGCTTTCTTCTCTTCGTGGGGGCACACGCGTGGCCCCCGTCCTCCGGGAATGCGACACCCATCCCCGATGCCACAGAGGAGGGCTCTGGGGTCAGGAGTGGGACACGCTGGGAGGGGGAAGGTGAGACCCCCCCTAAGAAAGAAGCTCTGTTTCTGGGCAGATGGTTTGGGTTGGACGTAACGAGGGATGGAAAATGCCGAGCATCTTGGAGCCAGCGTTGCACGCCTCCCGGCACAACGCATTCACTTCGCAGCCGCGGGTCTTTCCGGCTCACTGTTTCTTCTCCATTTACACCAATGCTGTGCTTTGGGTTTGCCTGAACCGTGGATTAACTGCCACCGCCTGGGGCCTGGTTTTCTGACCGTCTCCCGGTGGATGCAGGGGTGCAAATTGTAGCTGCGTTGATCCAAGGACGCAGGCAGGCGAGGTTCCTTGGGCAGGTGTGATCTCTTTTATTAGACCAACCCAAATAGTTGGAAAAATTCTTCTTTGCAAGCTTTCTGGGCACGGACGCCCTTCATGAGGCAGAGGAAGCGTCCCAGTGGATGGTGCCTTTGTTTCACCTAACTCCACGGGGGCGGCTTTACTCATCTCTGGGTCTGACTCTTCTCGGGGCTCTGAATCTAGACGGCTAGATCTTCCACACTCGTACGCGGGGTGGGAAAGGAGCGTTTCACTTTATCTCAGTGTCCTGTAAGGGTCCATAGTCACGAGAACATCCCTATGCAGCACCCCACATGAGCATGGGTTTAAGGACTTCCCAAATCAACGTCTGTCAGAACTCAAGGTTTTCGGGAACCGTGCAGGAGTGAGCCCTTTGGGGACTGGCCATCATCTTCCCGTAGCATTTGCTTTTGCAAGTACCCATGGTAAGAAAGCAGTTTGCTAGAAACAAATCTGGTTGCAATTTTTTCAATGCATTTTTTTGCTTTTTGCTTTGCTGCAGCACGAGCATCCGGAGGTTATTGCCTTGACCTCAGGGGAAGCAGGGCCTGGAAGAGAGAGGGAATGGGAGAAGGCGGCACTACTGCATTTATCGTGCCATTAGTGAAAGGTCTTTGAAGGGAGAGCTCGGCCAGCACGCAGAATCCAGCTATGGGTGTTTCCTTCGCTATCCTTGGGCGTAGCAGAGAGATACAGCACACCTTTCCTTTCGCACACTCCACATATCTTCTCCAAAATCCCAGTGCACCCTGATCTCACCCCAACACACACACATGCAAAATCCAAGCCTGAGTTAACCCAAGTGCAGGCAGTTTCTGGGGTGATTGGAAAAAGGCCTGATCTTATTTAAGCCTGTTTAAAGTTAGAGTACTCCATGGACACTCGCTCTGGATCGTGTGAGTAGAGCTGTAATGAGAAAAAGACCCACTGAAAGGGAGAGAAGGGGAGTATAATATTTGGTTTCTGAATGTTAGACAATTTTCTGCGTGCATTGGTATATTATGCATGTGCGCGTGTGTATAATACTATAATAATATACACATCGACACACGCACACACACATCATGTACACTCTGTAACTGGGAATTCATCAGTTGACAATGACAAGAGGAGATGACTAATACAGAAGACGTCTATCATCGGATATCAGTGCAAAATTGGCAAATGCGATGCTATAGGATGTATCAGGGAAGGCAGCTGCGATGGAGACAGGGTCATATTAATGGTGAGACCTCGTCTCAGTGCGAAGGCTGAGATAAATAAGTCAGGCAATAACCACAAGGGAGGAAGAACAACACTTCAAAGGAAAAGCCAATTTTGGCACAGGAACAAATGGGTATAAAGTGGCCATAAATAAAGCCAGGCTGAAAGTTAAAAAGAGGTTTCTAGGCATCAAAGCAGCAAGGTTCAGAGCAGCCGGCGCGGAGATGGCGTCCATCAGAAATCGGCTTTGCCGACAAACATGCATTTATGCCATTAGGACTGTGTCTAAATTGGTGCTTTTGCTTGCTGAGCAATAAATATTGCCCCCGCCCCCAAAATGCCATTGCCGTGCCTCTAGCATTTTGCAGATGGAGACCTCCTGGCACGTTTCCCCTAGAAGGGCTGTTTCGAGGAGGTCCCAATACGCCCATTTTACAACTAGCTAAATGGCAAGACCCACAGACACGCGCCTTGCTCTTCTCCGTGCCGCAAGCTGGGGGCGAAGCTATTCCGAGGAGCCGAGCGCCCTGATTCTTTCTCCTGCTTTGACTGCTGCTTCCTCAGGGCGTAAATGATGTAGGTCTCTTGGGTTATTTTCTCCGTCCTTAGCACGGGTGGTTTTGTGTTCTCGATCCTGCCGCAGCCTCAGAAGCAAAGCCCGTTGCTTTTGGGTCGGTCTTGTTGCTGCAGGCTGAGGTCGCTGTGCCGTTGGCCAAGCCAGTCGTGTTGCTAGCACACCATTAGCACGCCATGCTAGGCCGTTCTCCATTCGTTGTGATCGCGGCCGCTGCACGGGAAGCGAGCTTCCTTTCCATTTCTGGCAGGTTGCACTTGGGCCGTGTCAAGTCGAATCACGTTGGCCGCGAGCTGTCAGAGCGCCAGGCAGAACATCTGAGCTCCGTCGAGCAGCCAACATAAGCAGCGCGGGCGCTGATGATTCGAGGGAGAGGGTGGGGGAAGGTCGGATCCAAAATCTAGGAAGGAGAACAGGCAATTTTTCATATGAGTATTCCTATCTCACTCGCCCTTTTTTGGTGGATTAAAAAGACGGGTTTAGTCGACTAAAGCCAGAAGGCCAGCACCCTGCAAGTAAGGAGTCTTTGGGAGCGCTTGCTAGAGACTGCGTGGTTGCAGTAATACTTCAGCATTCAGCAATTGCAGCCACTTATCGGATGATCTTCAGGGGATGACTTTTATCCTTACCAGCCTGGATTTTTCTATCGCTTGGCCCTGGACAGGTTTCCCACCGTGGGCGTCACAGCACCTTATCTAAACGGCAGCAGTTTACAATAACCCTGCGGCGGCCGCGTATTTGATGTTTTACCCCAGCTAGCGATATGAAGGCCCGAAACCCAAGTCACTCCCCGGTCAGCCTGTTTGGCTCCTTATTTCTGGGCAGCGTTATGCCTGGGAATACCCGCAGGGCAGTCCCTGGGCCTCAGTGCTCCCTCCGCGGGGCGAGCTCCCGGTCCCCTCCGAGCTCATTGCGGGCGCTGGACGGCTGCCTCGGACTTCAGCTCGCTGCGCTGCCCTTCCCCGTGAGGTCCGTCTGGTGCCCGTGGAGGGGGACGAAAACGTACCTGTCGTTCTGGTGCCGGGAAAGTGTTTATGTTGTGGTCTCCAGCGATTTCATTGTGCAGCGTGCTTGTTACAGCTTCAAGCTGACAGTCGTCGTGTGCTATTTTATCACCCGGTGACAGGACCGTGCGAGGGAAACGTGGCTGGTGAATAATGATGAGGCTGAGCGATTGTTTTTAAATTCCAAAGCTGGACTCTGTCCACTGCCTAAGTAGATAATTTGTTGCCTTCTTTATTATTACCTCTGAATATCAAAGAGGAGCGCGCTCCAGACAAATTGTCTGCAGAAATGATGACAAGTTCATAAAGCACCTGATCATTTTACAAGAATGTCTCTTCTTTCAATTTAGAAAGGTTTGGTGGGGGGTTTTTCCCCCTCCCGTTGCGAGTGCCTTGAGCCCCACAGCTAGGCAAATGTGATATAAAATCTTCTATACATATTCATTCGTATTTTGAAACACTGTCCTATTGTGCCACCACCTCCTGGGGCTGCAAAGATTTGACTGTGTTTGCTTGCTGCAAATATTCGATCAAGACCTGAGGAGAAACCTGATTTTCCAGGTCACAGGCAATTCCATATTTTAAAATGTTTTTCTGTTTCAAAATGCATGAAACAAAATACAGGGAAAAAAGCCATTTTTAAGGTGACTGAAATGTTTCCTTTCCATAAAAATCTAAATGGTTCCCCTTTCCCCACGCCCCGGTTAACCTGCTAAACCATTTTACAAAGAATTTTGTATTGAAAATATGGCTGAACTGAGAGATTTGAGCAGTTTTTGAAACGCTTCATTTCTTCTCGTTGTGCCCTTTCAACATGAAGTGCATCAAAATCGACATTCTTCAAAATTTCAGTTAAAAGTGACATTGTTAGTAAAAACAATAAAACGCATTGGACAAAAATTCAACCATATCTGTTTCTAAGCATACGACTGTATTAACATAGATATACTCAAAAAGCAAATGCTAGGGGGAAGTGACGGCCTGTCCCCAAAGGGCTCACTCCCGCACGGCTCCTAAAAACCAGGAGTTCTTCTGCACATTGAATTGGCAAGTACTTACATCCTTCCTTGGTTTCCTTCAAAGGTCCATTTTCATGAAAACACCCCCATGCAAGACAACAGATGAGCTACTCCAGGCCTCGGAGGATCAAAGCCAAACATTGCTTTTCCCACCCCACACACTGAACCTGAACACGGTGAGCTGCACGTACAGGGCCTGATGCACGCCTAGAGTAAACCAGCCCAAAAGAGCTTAGCCCATTCATGCCCCTTTGCAGCCTACGCTGAATTGCACAAATCAGGATTCACGTTGGTTTGTCGGGGACTAATCCCTCTCATCAAGGAACAAATACATAGCGTGCATGTTTCCAATATTTGCACTGCGTTGAGACGAATTCGTGGAGCAATAACTGCTCACTGGAGAAATTCACCAGATTATTCTGAATGCCAAAATAATTCCGGGCTGGCTGTGTTGTGTGGACCTTCTGCAAACAGAAAAAGAAATTAAATTTGCCAAATACATTCTTTATTATGGTTTATTCTTGCTCTGGCTCCAAAAAGCACCACTATTCAGGGCAGGATTTAAGCACCTGGTTTAGTGCTAGGCTAACACATGATGCAGGCAAGCCCATACTTCAGCGGTTCCCCAACTGCACGCTCTGGGCCGGCCACGTAGGGTGTTCGTTTCTTTTCCCATGGGGAAAACGATGATGGAAGTAAGGGAGAAATGGAAACTAGGTACAAGTCGCGTCCTGAGAAATGATTTTGTATATGCCTGTCCCTGTGGCCAAACGTTTTTAAGAACAAATGGGTTTGCTTCCCATAACTTACCCACCCCTTGCACTGGAAGTGGGTAGCACATTGGCGCCAACCCATCGACGCTATGCAAAAATCAGGCATTACAAAAATAGTCTTCTGAATAACCCGCAGACGATTTGCTTCGGCGGGTATGCGAATAAACAGCAGGATAAAACCAGGTTGAAAAGCTGGGGACATTATATTAGTCATACATGTAGAGCACGAAACAAAATACAAGGCAATGAGCATGCAGTGTCCTTTCGGCTATGGCGCGCGTATCGGTGGAGTTTTCTGTTGCCACTATCAGGAAGAGAGGGTTGGGAATTAGAGGACTTTTCTGGGCCGGTGGCAAATTTAGTGTTTTGTTACGTGGTGTTGCTTAAAAAAAACAACCACATCCAACCTGATTTCTAGGCTGAAGATTAAATTTATCTGCTTGCATAATGGTTCTAATGGGAAAGATAGAAATAAGTGACCACGAGGCATATCCCTCGTGCTAGGCAAATATGATTCAGTCCTCAAGGGAGCCGTCCGCCGAGCGCTCGGTCGTGGCAGGAAGAGGAGGATGACGTCGCCCGTCGAGCGGGCCGTGACGGCCGGGCCTGCTCCATCTCCATCTCCCGCACAGCGCTCGTCACGGGCAATGCTCGTTACGGATTGCACCGGAGCTACGCTCATGCACAGTGGGCCGCGCGGGGGGAAAGGCACCCCGTTGTTCTCCCGGCACGAATCGAGCTCACAGTCTTTAATGAGATACGCCTAGAAAAGGGTGCATAGATTGTGCAGCGACGTATAGACGTTCGGCCAGGCCCACAGCTGGCGCATGCCGGTCTGCACGGCCCAGTGAAGCCAAGCTTGTGCCAGCTGGGCAGCTCGTCCCAGCACTCGTTTGTCCCTGCCTCTTCGCGCGGCAGGGTCTCCTAGGCTGAGCTGGGAAGACGGCTCGACCCAGACCGGTCCTGCATTCGAGGCATTCGGTTATGTCGCCGTCAGCGAGACTGCCCCGAGCACTAACCGTGGCAAGTATCACTCTCTGCATTGCTCTGCATGCATCCGGGGTGGTGATACCTGCCCTGATTAGCACAATATTTCCTGCCCTTGCTGAACGGATCCAGTTTCCTAACCAGCACAGCCCTGACAAATGTTTCCCAAGACCGCGGCACTGAGCTGCGAGGGGAGGCACGCAAGGCTTGTGTTATCCTCTTGTTTGTGAACAAGAGCAAAAACCTCCTAGCAGCGTGGTCTTCGATTTCTCTTGCTGCCGCGTCGGGCAGGTACGCGGCGCTCTGTCAGTGGTTCTCCGCACTATTATTGATCATCGCTGATTAGACCCGGACGGTGCCCGCAGGCCGAGCAGACCGGGTCTTCAGCAGCAGAAGTAACCATAGCTCCACTGAAACGCAAACCCTGCCCTGCCTCACACAGCAAGGCAGTGGAGATTGTAATTTAAATGACACATGCAAGCATGCCACTCTCCCTGGTCCACAGACAGCTTATTTCTCTCTTTTTTCTTCTGCAGTTTGACTGCAGTTAGTGGCTGCTGTCTATCCAATGATGTCTATTGGCCATCTGTCACCGCGAGCGTGCCAAGCGTTATTTACCGGGATGACATTGCCTATTTAAATATTTCTGCCTGTCTAGAAAAGGACACTGTGCACAAAATGGATGGCCAGTCTTTAAAGTGCTTGGGTCACACTCGCTCCTCGTGTATCTACAACGACGTCTTTGGAATCACGCCAGGAGCGACTTTGAATCCCCATCTTCTCTAAACCTCTCAATAAATCTCATCTGGACACCGACTGACACCAAACGGGGAAAAAAGCGGGGGCTCATTAGACTAGCTACAGCCTTGTTTGGGCTCCTGATCTGTCATTGCTGGCTCCACTGTGCCTAGAGCAGAAACAAAGCCAGAAAGCACAAGGAAGAGTCCCACAGTTTTCTGGAGCTCAGATACTCGGACGTCACCAGGTAATAAATATACTTATCGTCAGCTGCCAAGATTTCTAACTGTGGTCCAAAGAACAACTCTCCGAAGAACTGTGAGACACCTCGATTGTGACGGTCGGAAGAGCCGAAGGGAGTCAAGTGCCCTCGCCTCACGCACAATGTATAGCTGCTTTGCAAACTGCAGCCTTAGAAGCTATTTCTTTTTCTGCAGCATACTGGCAAGTATAAGTAACATTTTTTTCAGGTGCAAACGAGCTGGACTTGCTCTGGCAGCTCCTTCCTGCGGGTCCAACCGTCGACAACCAAACAAGCGAGGCTACTCCAAAAGTGTATCGTGTTCAGACAAGTGTAGCGTGGCACAAGAGAGTGCAAGTGTCTGCCTTGCTGGAGCCTCGTGCATAAGGCACTGGATGCCGTGGGCACTGTGGGGAATGGGGCAAAGGGAATTTTAAATTAGAGGGAAAATGCGTCTCAAAATTTAGCGTATTCAGCTGGTTCACCATTTTGGCAAGGCCCCTTTCTTTTATTAAATCTCTTAGGACCTGACAATTGACACACGTAGGTGGGGAAAGAGTTAAGTAAGGCTTTGCATTTGAAGCCGTGGTAATCGTTCGTACAGAGCTAGCGAGAAAGTCGGAGAAATCAAGGCACACGGGTTGTGTTGGTGCATGTCAGACAATTCCCTTCGACAGTCAGCAGATGAGCAGTAAATTGAATGTATCTCGATATCTGTCTAGATAGATGGGATACATGACATCCATCTGGATTTCTCACCGCAAGAGCTGGAGATGAAATTTAAGACTCTTTGGGCCCAAGATTAGATTACAACGTTTTGTTTGCTTTATTGGTTTAAGTTGGCGTCCAACAGGTTGGACACAACGTTTTTGCTTAGAAGATGGTTGGAAAACGGAGTGCGCTGTGCCCTGGGCTTGCCGAATGGTTCGTATGATCCTGGATACACCATGCCACCTATTAGGTGTCTAAGTGAGCTTAAGTGTGCAACTACGATCCTGTCCAACCCTGCTCAAGTCTCTGGAAAAATACTATCGTGCTCCCTTTGATAACACATCATCATCTTGGCCTTAAGACTGTCACAACGAGAGAGAGAGCGAGCACGAGGAGGACTCATCCGTCTTCTGCACGAGTTGCTTTCCAGGAATGGGAGGTGGGAACAAGATTGTTCTTGGGCGCCAAGGTCTGCTTGGGTGCCGAATAAGTGGCATAAAGTCTGTTCCTTAGACAGTTTATAGCCAAGAAAAAATTATCACGTCAGCAGATCCAAGAAGTCTAAAACAGATTATAAGATAACAGCTCTAAACCTTCCAGAATTTTTATTTAATGGACTCATTTTCTGCTCTCTTGCCTTGGTACCTTTTTCGGTCTCTGCAAAGCAAATGGAAAATGCTAGCTTTCTGAGTTATTGCGTAACCGTTTCAAAAAATGCCTACTTCCAGTTTTAGTAAATGGCAATACGAAGTGCCGGATAAGGGACAATTGGTTATCAATCTTTTTCTGCACAGCTATTAATTTACTGAAATTTGTAAGCCATTGATAAGTGGCAGCAATGTGAAGTCTGATCAATGAAGTAATAAAATAGCTTAAAGGAACTGATAGGCAGATAGGAAATAATTGCTTTAATAGTTCACCAAACCCAACAGAAGTGTCCAACCTGCAGCCTTTTTTGAATGACCATTTCTGACAAACTGTACAATATCTCGATCTCTAATCTTTCGGCTGGCTGTAGTTAAACATACCTTCACTGCTGTACTTTTATTCATACTGATGCATCGGGGTGGAGAAAGCTATGAACTTTATTTGTCTTTTACAAATCATTTTTTGCATTTTCCCTGGAAATCAGGAAAACAGACTCTCCTCTTATGATTAATGCCCCCAAAGTCTTGTGTGATTTCTTTCCATTTCTCTCTCTCTTTCTCTGGTTAAGTAATCTCCTATTTGATCAGTAAGTAGTAATCAATTAACTGCTTGAGCGATTTCTGATCTAGTCTGCCCTGGTGCAGCATGGCATGCATGCTTGGAATTGGGCCATTCAAGTAGTTTCCTCGAGGCCGTTTTCTTCCCCAAGTCAGCTTCCCTCTGAAGACCTCAGAGGAGTCTCCACCTGCAGAGGAGTGGAGATGACGATGGAGGGCAAGCTTGGAAAGAAACTTTATAGGCTTGGCCCACTCATGCCAGCAGGCTGAAATCAAGCCAAGGTTGATTTTCTGAGAGTGTTTGCACCGAACATCTCGCAGAGCTCATTACTGAGCAGGAGAAACATGTTTCTGTTCCTCGGCTGAAGGCACCGTGGAAGAACAAGGCTGCTTTTATGGCCCTCTTATTCAAGGGGGTGCTCATCTTTTTTGCATTGATCACAGCAGCCCGCCGGGGTGAAATCCTGGCCCTTCCTGCCCTGATGGGAGAACGGGGCGTGGGAGCTGGCGCCTGCTTTCAGCACGTGCCATCTGCTGACCTCTCCCATCGCCCAGCCCAATGGACTTTCCTATCTGGGAACAGCTAGCTCCAGCATCCTTTTGTGCTCAGCTGCCGTGGCTGCGGATAAAGGAGCGACATCTCCCAGAGACTCGGGTGCCGAGCGGTCCTTTCGTTTCTACAATACGTTCAGGTTTCTAAGGGATCCCTTTGTCAAACGCACTCATTATCCTTGGGGAGAGCTGCTTTGTGCACGGTTCTGGCCACGCCGCTTCAGGCAAGCCAGGGGTAATCAGTGCAACAAAACAGGTCAAGGTAATGCAAAGCTGTTTGTCCACTTCTCCTTGGATTGAATGCGCCAGTGATGCTCGTTAACCCTCGTTCCCTCGCAATATATTGCAAGACACCGGTGGCGTTCGGTTGTGTTCAGATGTGACAGGCCGTGTATTATACAATAAAACAAGTTAATTAATGTCACTGCTATAGCGTAACAGCTGTACAGTGCGGTGGGTATCTTCCTTCTACGTGCAATTGCAGTGATTGTTGAGTAGGTCTGTGGCCTGCAGGTTTCCTGCAATTGCTTCTCCGCAGGAGGCGGTGGATTAGCGTTGCACATTTCCTGCAAATTTCCACCCATCCTTTTCTGTAGGGTTTGTTGTTACCAGTGCTCTTCATTATAAGTACTTCACATTATAGATAAAGCATTTGGGATGCGCACAGGTTCGGATAAAAGCCCTTTCTCTCCCTCTGTAATCATTTAATGGTTGACTTAATTTATTGAACAGTCAGGTGACTGTAAGTAGTACAAGTAATGTCTGCCCACACTGTTTTGATATTGCCAGGGGAACAGCTATAAATGGCAATACACAAATTCTTCACAATAGGGTTTGTAAAATGCCTTAATAAAATAATGAGTATACCAGTATCAAAAGCTGGAAAGTTTTGCCATTATGGGACATCAGAGAAAAGCACGAAAGATGAAAAATCAAGAGCGAGCTCTATTGCGGATGCAGCCGGAAGGCATCTATTGTCACAAGGACTTGTCTCGCGAAACTGCTGCATTTCACAGCTTCCAAATTGAAAGGCTGCTGGTTTGAAGGCTTGACACGCTGCGCTCTGACCAGTCTACGGGGCCCAATTCAGCTGCCAAGTCACTCCTGCATTGCTGTCATTCCCCTGCCTGCAATACGGTTCCTCTCGGTTCACCCTGGGGCGAGAGCAAGAAGAACCAGGGGGAACTACTGGTGCTAAACAGTGAAGCTGCCAGTAAGAGAGACAGAAATTCAAGGTGCAGCAAGGGAAGTTTAGGTTACACGTTAGGGAAAGCTTTCTCACTAGGAGGGTGGTGAAGCACTGGCACAGGTTATCCAGAGAGGTGGTGCCGTCTCCATCCTTGGAGGTGTTTCAAAGCCTTGTCTGGGTTGATGTAGCCGGGGCTGGTCCTGCTTGGAGCAGGGGTTGGACTAGACGTGGCTCCTGAGCTCCCTCCCTACCCTCGTTGTCTGTGACTCCACGACTTGATGCAAGTGGACCCCAGCAGCGATGGTCGTGGATAATCTAGGAAAGCTGCAGAGGTCCGAGTTGATACCTGATGATTTTGGTTTCAGATGCAGTCTGCAAACGTGCAAATCTGCATTTGCTTGTGCAGGCCCACAGTGTGCTCACCTGTTTACCTAGAGCGCGCTCTATTTAAGCAGATGCATTCACAGATGTCGGCAGACAAGGTTCTTTGGCCAATATCTTTTATTCGACCAACTCACCTAGTTGGAGAAAAGCCAGCATTTATAGGAGGGAAAAGAACTTTTCTTTCCTCCACCTCAGAAGTTTTCTCCTCTCCTAGAAAGGTACCGGAGCTCCTCTCTCGCCGGAAGTCTTACACAGGGTCCTTTAGCAAACTTTTCTCTATACCTATTCCCAGGCCCACTTCAGTACTCCTGCCTTCTCCTTGGTACCCCACCACTCTCCTTTGCCTCCTGTGTCCTTGCCCATTACCTACCACTAGTGTCCCACATCCTAAGGCTTACTATCGACGTTCGTATTTGTAATGGCGCTGTCTATATCCACCAGATTTTTTTCCGCATTTACCAGTAAGACAAAGTAACACGGGGTTGTATTGTAGAAGGCAATGACAAGGCTCAAGGACTTGCATTTAAATGTGAAGGAGGCTTATGAACGTTTTCACTTCTTTCTCTTTTTTTTTTTTTTGCCATTGCTTTGCTGTTTTTAATCTCATAATGTTAAGCCAGCCTCAGGGCTTCTCGAGGGTTTGATTCCTGCATTTTGAATGCGTGGCACTGGCAATATTGTGTTTGAAGGCATAGCTGGTAACAATTCTCTGGGGGGGATTTTCCACGCACTTTTTCTCTGCATTGTGATAGCATGAAACTACTGCTTTGTAGCAGTTCGGAATGAATGCATCGGGGTTCCTCTACAAAGGCTGCAAAGGAACTTCAGCGGACAAAGGGGAAAAGAAAATATGTTATACTTATGGAAAAGGAGGGAAAAAGGGGGGAAGTGAGAAGGGATATAGGAAGTTAAACTGAGAGCATTAATAACAAAAGTCTCTATTCAAACTTGGCTTTTACACAGTAATAGAAAATCCATGGAGCCAAACTACTGCCAAGAAGAATTACAATTCAATTAAAAAAAACAAACCAAACCAAACCTCTAACAGCAAGCGTCCCAGCTACCGGGATGCGCACAAGAAAGGACGGGAGATGGGTGGCGAGAAGGCAGCAATGCAGTGTCCTTCCCAAATGTGAATTGTCCTGACACATGCATTCATTTTGCATGATGGCTTTTAGGATTTGTGCACAAACTTGAGTCAGCAATAGTGGCATGGTCTCGAGGGAAGAAACTGGGAAGAAGGCAGCCATCCCAGTGCAAAGGACAGAGGGAAGAAAGTACCAAGCCATCAAAAAAATAAAATCACAGCACAGCTATGCCGTTCCTTTGAATTAGACATAACACAGGCTGACAAAGCCCTTTGCTGTGCATGGCAGGTAGGTGCAGGTTGAGAGACAGAGGCATGCATCTACCACGAAGCCTTAATGCCTCTTTGGGTGGGCAACCCAGTGCCCTTCCCCGCCTGCAAAATCTCCAGTCTCCCGTCTGGTGCTGACAGTGCATGGGTACCCGTTTTAGAGCAGACCCATACTTCAACAGAGCTAGTCTGTGGGTGAACTTCACCCCTGGGCAGGCCAGCTTCAGGGCTTTGCACGCTTTGGGTCAACCGATCCCACAGACCAGAGCTTACTTGGGACGTGAGGGGAACACAGGTCTTGCCCCGACCAACACAAACTTAACCCCCACTTTGGTTTGTTTTAAGGTTTGTTGCACCAGATAACGTGCTGCATGGACTTTTCTGGCATTCAGGCAGCCCTGTTACGCCTGGCAAGTATCTCGTGGGGTTGGAGCCTTCTGCCTTGGGTTTGCTTTGGCTAGGCTCTCGTGCCAACTTAGGTCTCCAACTGAAGCAGCGCTTCGGATGCGCTGGATCGCCTCGTCTCACACGACGGATCCTCCCTGGATCGCCTAGCAGACACCTGGGAAGCTGTAGGTAGGCAGGAAAGCAAAGGGGCGCCTTTGAAAGAAAAAGTTGTGACGGGCTCCTGTGACCTGCCTGCGTCGGCCCATCTGTGCACCACCCTCCGGCTTGCAGGAAGTCTGCGTGCACCAGAGGCTAAGGACTTCGCACTTCCATTAATTACAGAGCGATCTAGCACCCGGGTTGACAAAAGGAATATCTTGCTGGTGAAATACTGTTAGCCAGACAGGGCTTTAAATCTAGCTGGACCGGCGGAACAAGTGAAATGTTTGACGGAGAAGGATATGTGTTGGCAATAATGCTTCATTGATTCATGCTCTGAGTGGTAAATTAAAGTTGCATTTCCACGGAGTCGAGAGCCTGATTACTAGGAAGAGGCTCTCGTGCAATAAAGTAACCAAGGTGTCAGAATCTGTTAAACCGACAGCAGCCCACCGTAGCCGCCCCTGCAAAGAGCGAGCCGCGAGCAATGGGAAATGTATTCCGAGCCGTTCCCTCAAACGCCTGTGGCAAAAGGCCCCGAGGAATCCGAAACCGGCAACACAAGAGGTCAGCGTCAAAGCCCAAGGAAGGGGAAGGGGACGAGGAAGAGGAAGGTGCAGGATGGAAGACCTGGAGGCCATTCCCCAGCCCTTTAGTCTGACTGTGGAATAGTGCTTCATTCTGCCAAGCAGCAGGAGAGCATTTGGCTTGGTTCCTCCTATTTAGCTGCAAAATATTGGTATTGTTATTGCTATTATTATCACTGTCATAGCACCTAGAAGCCATAGTCAGGCACTCAGGTCCCATCCCACTGTACCAAGTTCAAGATAAACACAGAACAGAAGGTGCGTCACTGTTTCATGCCCAGTGTTGTCTTCACACTGCGCACCTAAATCACTGCACACACTACGCACCTAAATCACTGCACACACTAGGCACCTACATCCCTCTAGACACCTGCTAATGCAGCAGCAAATGCTACAAGTACCGCCTTAGAGAACGGATAGGATAAAGCGGTCTTAAGAAATATTATTCTGGGTTTAACACGCGTGTAACGGGACCGGCTGGTTGCGCAGGGCAGAGGGGGAGTTAAAGGCCGCTCTCAGCATTGCCTACCTGAGTGTGGCATAGGCTGAGAAAGACAACTTTTATCACCTGACACGTGTGCGTGGAGGCCTAGGTCAACAGATGCAAATGGAAAGAGAAAAAAAGAGCAGCAGTTTGTATCGATGCAGGGGAAATAATCACACCGCAGGGAACTTTCGCAGCCGCTAATGCAAATCGGAGGTGAAAAGCTGAGTGTGCCTAGACTTGTAGAGGACAATGGCACATTTTGGCAATTCAGTAGCCCTGGCATAGGAGCGATACCGCAGAGAGAACGGGATCTGGCAGCTCTCACCACGACTCCTCCCAGCTGACTCCCAGAAGGCTCTTGATTTTTTTCCAGGCAAACGGTACAATTACCCCCGGTTTCACTCCTCTCAGAGACTGCACAGCGGCACTTGTGGGACACGCACACCATGCCACAGGCTCCATAGCTGGCTGCCGTCACCCCTTCGCCCCACAAGCCACAAAAATGAACAGTCTTGGCACTGGGGCAGTTGCATTTCGGGGCTGAAGAAGAGCTGGTTTCAGCGCCCTTTAGCTGGACTCTGCAGGGTTGGGGTCAGTAGACACTGGAGCTCCCTTCTCGGGATTTCCAGTCAGATTTCCCAAAGTCCTGGAGGCAAAAAGCTGCATCTGATCCGCGTTTGAGCTGTGCCACAGATGAAAGCAGCAGGGCTCCCCAGGACAGCTGCTCTGTGGTGGTCCTACAGCTCAGCACAGGAGACGGGCACCTGCCTGGGGGCTGTGGACGCTACTGCCTTCCTTGGCAGGAGATGGAGGAAGGTATCGTTCAAGCCTGAAAGTCACCCTGGAGAAGGAAGCTGGGCAGGACTGACATAGTCGTTAGTCCCCAAATCCATATCCTCATCTCAGCCTTATGAAATGTCTCTGTATGTTTTTACAGAGCAAGGGGGAGAAATCCTTTGAGGAGTATACAGGGGGGAATCTGCTTCAGCATCCTCTGGCTGAAGGTGCAGACTGTCAAGGAAGACCGAGCAGAACCGTGCGCCTGACAACAGCCAGCAGCCTCTCTCAACCACCTCCACCGCTCAACCATGTCACGGCCGGGGATCCTGGTTTTCTTTAAAGAAATAAAATAAAATAAAAAATCTCCAATTTTTGGATGTAAAGAAAGTAACCCCAAATCCATATTTTTCCATGATTTAAAATGAAATGCCACTAATATATATATATATATATATATAATATGTATGTATGTATATATAATATGTATGTATGTGTATATATATAAAATATGTATGTATGTATATATATGTACATATATGTGTGTGTGTATATATCTCTATAGCTCTATATCCACTATATATCTCTCCCTCTATATATATCTGTAGAGATAGATATATACGCTCTATATAGCTATAGAGATACCTATGTAGGGGGATAGAGATAGCTATGTAGAGAGATAGAGATAGCTATAGAGATAGATATATACGCTCTATATAGCTATAGAGATAGCTGTGTATAGAGATAGAGATAGCTATAGAGATAGCTGTGTAGAGAGATAGCTATAGAGATAGATATATACACTCTATATAGCTATAGAGATAGATATATACACTCTATATAGCTATAGAGATAGATATGTAGAAAGATAGAGATAGCTATATAGATATATACACTCTATATAGCTAGAGAGAGAGAGAGAGAGATAGAGTGGAGTTTCATGTTAATATATAATATTGTCGTACGGGGAGAAGCAGATATGGGTTGGAAAGTCAAGGCCAGGCAGCTGGGGGTTGTTTGAGAAGATCCTGCCCCTTGCATGCTAAGGGATTGCGAGGTCGCGGTGTGTGACAGATGTGTCATGATACGGACCTAGAATTGCTGTCGCTAATGTCGTACGTGGCTGCTGTGGGAATATGGGACGTGGCTCCTCAGCACACTGGGAAGGTGACGGAAAACCTTGGCATAGAGCAGTCTAAGGGGCAATGTGAAGTTAATGAGACGTGCCGTAGAGTGACTAGTACCACAAGACAAAGAAAAAGAGGATGGATGCTTATCTCCCAGAGGAAGGGGAGGGTTTTACTGGAAGCAGAGTGTGCCGAGCGCTGCCCCAGTCAGAGGTAGGGGGGCAATGGATACACGACCTAATTGTAGCTCCCTATGTCTTCGGCTGCTATTCAGCTGTGATACGCTCACCATGGGACTGTATTGTTCCTGCCAGAACCCTTCTGTTAGCATTGAGATGCAGCCAAAGCTAACCTGCAGGTCTTCTTACTAACAGAATAATGTACAAAAGAGCGTTTCAGAATATGTCCACGGGCAAGAGGAAAACCAAGTGACGCCGTGTGATCCCTCCTGATGTCTGTGCAACACGGATCAGAAATGAATCTACCACGTCCCGTAGGTACGCGCTGTGGTGGCTCTATTGCCACGTGCTTCTGCACGGAGCGGTTGCAGACCTTTGAAGACGCAGCCTCGTTAAGCAAAAGTGGGGGGGCATCATCTGCAGAAGTCAATAGAAATATGCTGCCTTCACCTGCGACGGCTGTAATATTTACCATAATAGAGAGGTACCAAAATATTCTTGGTCCTGGCCCTGTTCTGTATTTTTCCTTTAGTTGTGTCTTTTTTTCAAGGTCAAATCCCACGCTGGTGTAAATCAGA